>CM061280.1:83643643-83902269 GCA_030848825.1 Tadarida brasiliensis
GATGCTGAAAAAGCATTTGACAAAATCCAGAACCCATTTCTGATAAAAACGCTCAGCAATGTGGGAATAGAGGGATCATATCTCAACTTAATAAAGGCCATATATGAAAAACCTACAGCCAACATCATACTCAATGGGCAAAAACTAAAAACATTCCCTTTAAGAACAAGATCAAGGGGATCCAAATTGGAAAGGAGGAAGTGAAACTGTCATTATTTGCAGATGACATGATATTGTACATAGAAAACCCTAAAGACTCCATCAAAAATCTACTAGACTTAATAAATGAATTTGGCTAAGTAGCAGGATACAAAATTAACGTCAAGAAATTGATGGCGACCAGAGTGAATGGAAGCTACACAGACCATCTCCCAGGACCAAACTGGAATTACAACTAAAATAAAGACAAATCGTTGGGAAAAAGCAACAGAAAAGCAGCTTTTGAGGACCATATAACCAGGGACACTGAATCGATCCTGGTAGGATTTTGGAGGCACAAGAGGGGGGCTGGGAGCCCATGGACAGCAGTGGTCTTAGCTGTGAGCATTGCCCTTGGGGTTAAATTCCCAAGCCCGATTCACAGCACAGAGCAGGGATAGAGCACTAAAATAGCCACAGCCACTCACTTTGGGATCCGGCAGAAGGAGGGCAGACTGACGGGAACTGTGTGGGGATACTTGGGATTTGGAGGGCGTTCAGAGATTTTGCTGAGTTGTTGCCACACAGGACAGTGGCCATTGTATTTCTTCCCAGGGCTCTGGGGAGAGGTGGCGGCCCATCTCTTGGAGATTCAACCCCACCCAGGTGGGCCATTAAAATGCAAATTGAGGCTCATTAGCAACCAGCATCTGCCCCACCCTTGGGAAATCCTCTTACCCAGATCACCTGAGCAATGTTTTCATTTAACAGAACCCAAGGCTCTTCAAGTAACTAATAGCCTCTAGGCAAAAAGCTAGAGGATAACTGAACCATTCCTGAGCTTGAAAACCTACTCAGGAAAGTAAGAATTGACAGTGGTGTTTAACGTGGCTCCTCCCATGCTCATCCAAACCAAGGAGAGAGACACATAAAGAGCAGCACACGAACATCCACAGGGAAAATTTGGCAGGCTCCAAAACCGACTGAGATAGCCAAAATGGTGAAACAAAGAAACAAATCCCAAATGAAAGAACAAGAGACCTCTACCGAAGATTTGATAAATGAAATGCAGTTAAGCAAGTTAACAGAGCTAGAATTCAGAGCCCTGATCTTGAAGAAGCTCAACAGCATGAGTAAGGACATCAACACCATGAGTAAAGACACAAAAATACTGAAAATCAACCAACTGGAAATGAAAAATCACCAAGAAGAAATGAAGAATGACATAGCAGGAATAAAGAACACATTAGAAAAACTAAACAGCAGAGTAAAGGAAGCTGAGGACTGGTTCAGTGAATTAGAAGACAGGGTAGAAAAAATCAACCAATCAGAAAACCAAAAGGAAAAAAAAATTAAAAAAACAGGAAGACAGTTTAAAAGAACTGTGTGACAACTGGAAACATAATAATATTCACATCATAGGAGTCCCCAAAGAAGGAGAAAATGAGCAAGTGTTACAGAATATTTTTGAAGAAATAGTGACAGAAAACTTTCCTAACTTGGTGAAAGAAGAAGGCAATAAAGTTTAAGAAGCACAGAGAGCCCCAAGTAAGAAGAACCCAAACAGGCCCACACCAAGACACAATAATTAAAATGCCAAAAAATTAAAGACAAAGGTCGAATCCTAAAGACAGCAAGAGATAAGCAACAGGTTACCTACAAAGGAACTCCCGAAATAATATCAGCTGACTTCTCCACAGAAACACTACAGCCAGAAGGGAATGGCATGAAGTAATCAAGGTCATGAAAAACAAGGATCTGAATCCAAGACTACTCTATCCAGCAAGGCTATCATTCAAAATAGAAGGTCAAGTAAAGAGCTTCCCAGACAAAAAAAAAAAAAAAAAAAAGGCTAAGGGAATACATTAGCACAAAACCAGCACTGCGAGAAATGTTAAAAGGACTGCTGTAATTAGGAGAAGAAATAGGAAGGAAAATATACCCACACTAAACAAAAATGACAATAAATAAGTACATATCAACAATCACCTTAAATGTAAATGGATTGAATGCTCTGATAAAAAGACACAGAGTAGCTGATTGGATAAGAAAGCATAACCCATATATATGTTGTTTACCAGAGACCCACCTCACAACAAAAGACACACATAGGTTGAAAGTGAAAGGAAGGAAAAAAATCTTCCAAGCAAAAAGAAAAGAAACAAAAGCTGGGTTAGCAATACTCATATCTGATAAAATAGATTTCAAAATGAAGGCCATAAGTAGAGACAAAGAAGGTCACTACATAATATTGAAAGGATCTATCCTACAGGAATTTATAACCTTGGTAAAAATATATGCACCCAATATAGGAGCACCAAAATATATTAAAAATCTTCTGGAGGACCTCAAAGCAGAAATTGACAGCAATACAATCATAGCAAGGGACTTCAGCATTCCACTAACATTACTGGATAGATCTTCTAGACAAAAAATTAACCAAAAAACAGAGACTCTAAATGAAACACTAGACAAAATGGATTTAATAGATATCTACAGAGAATTACACCCCAAAACTACAGAATTCACATTCTTTTCAAGTGCACATGGGACATTCTCAAAGATAGACCACACGTTAGGACAGAAACTAAGTCTCTACAAGTTCAAGAAGATTGAAATCATACCAAGCATCTTCTCAGATCACAATGGCATGACACTAGAAATCAATTGCAACAAGAACATGTAAAGACATTTGAACACATGGAGGCTAACTAGCATGTTATTAAACAATGAATGGGTTACTGAGGAGATCAAGGAAGAAATTATTAACTTCCTGGAAACCAATGAAAATGAACACACAACAACACAAAATCTATGGGATGCAGCGAAAGCAGTTCTGAGAGGGAAGTTCATAGCACTCCAGGCCTATCTCAAGAAACAAGAAAAATTTCTAATAGATTATCTAACCTCACAACTTAAGAAATAGAAAGCAAACAAAAAGAAAACCCCAGAGCAAGTAGAAGGAAGGAAATAGTAAAGATCAGAGCAGAAATAAATGACATACAGACAAAACAAAACAAAACAAAACAAAACAAACAATTTAAAGGATCAATGAAACAAAGAGCTGGTTTTTTGAAAAGATAAACAAGATCGATGGAGCCTTAGCTAGACTCACCAAGATTTAACAAAGAGAGAGAACCCAAATACACAAAATCAGAAATGAAAGAGGAGAATAACTGATACCACAGAAATATAAAAAAAAATCATTAACAAATAATATGAACAGTTATATGGCAACAAATTGGACAATCTAAGGGAAATGGACAAATTTCTGGAAACACATAGTCTCCCAAAACTGGACTGGGAAGAGATAGAAAACTTGAACAGATCAATAACAACTAAGGACATTGAGGATGTAATCAAGACTCTCCCAGCAAACAAAAGCCTAGGCCTGGATGGCTTCACAGGGGCGTTTTACCGAACATTCAAAGAAGAACTAACACCAATTCTCTTCAAACTATTTCAAAAAATTCAAGAAGAAGGAAGACTCCCAACTCGTTTAATGAGGCCAGCATAATTCTAATTCCAAAACCAGAAAAAGACACTACAAAGAAAGAATACTAGAGGCCAATATCCCTGATGAACACAAATGCCAAAATCCTGAACAAAATACTAGCAAATCGGATTCAGCAATACATCAAAAAAATTATTCACCATGACCAAGTGGGATTCATCCCAGGGATGCAAGGCTGGTTCAATATTCGCAAATCAGTAAATGTGATACACCATATAAAAAAATGAAAGATAAAAACCACATGGTCATATCAATAGACACTGTAAAAGCATTTGACAAAATCCAGCACCCATTTCTGATAAAAATTCTCAGCAATGTGGGAATAAGGGGAACATATCTCGACCTAATAAAGGCCATATATGAAAGACCTACAGCCAACATCATACTCAATGGGCAAAATCTAAAAACACTTCCCTTAAGCACAGGAACTGGACAGGGATGCCCACTTTTGCCACTGTTATTTAACATAGTATTGGAAGTTTTAGCCATATCAATCAGACATGAAGAAAAATGAAAGGGATCCAAATTGGAAGGAGGAAGTGAAACTGTCATTATTCGCAGATGACATGATATTATACATAGAAAACCCTAAAAACTCCATCAAAAATCTACTAGACTTAATAAATGAATTTGGCAAAGTAGCAGGATACAAAATTAATGACAAGAAATCAACCGTATTCTTATACACCAATGATAAAATCACAGAAAGAGAAACTAAAAAAACAATCTCATTTACCATCACAGCAAAAAAATTAAGATACCTAGGAATAAACTTAACCAAAGAAGTAAAGGAACTATTTGTAGAAAACTACAGGACATTGAAGAAAGAAATAGAGGAAGATATAAAAAAGTGGAAGCACATACCTTGTTCATGGATTGGAAGAATTAACATCATTAAAATGTCCATACTACCCAAAGCAGTCTATAGATTCAATCCATCCCCATCAAAATACCAGTGACATATTTCACAGAACTAGAACAAATACTTCAAAAGTTCATATGGAACCAAAAAAGACCCCGAAAAGCCACAGCAATCTTGAAAAAGAAGGACAAAGTAGGTGGGATCACAATACCGGATATCAGGTTATACTACAAAGATACTGTAATCAAAACAGCCTGGTACTGGCACAAGATCAGACATATAGAGCAGTGGAACAGAACAGAGAAACCAGAAATTTACCCAAGACATTATGCTCTAATTAATATTTGAAAAAGGTGGTAAGAGCATACAGTGGAGTAAGACAGCCTCTTTAATAAATGGTGTTGGGAAAATTGGACAGCTACGTGCAAAAAAATGAAACTAGACCATCAACTTCCACCATACACCAGAATAAACTCAAAATAGATGAAAGACTTAAGTGTGACCATGAACCCATAAAAATCCTAGATGAAAATGTAGGCAACAAAATTTGAGACATCACACGCAGCAGAATCTTCACTGATGCAACACCTAAGGAAAGAGAAACAAAGGAAAAAATGAACACATGGGACTACATCAAACTAAAAAGCTTCTGCACAGCAAAAGAAACAACCATCAAATTGAAAGGGAACACACTGTATGGGAGAGCATAATTGCCAATGATATATCAGAGAAAGGGTTAATCTCCAAAATATATAGAGTGCTCATACAACTCAACAAAAGGAAGACAAAGAACCAAATTAAAAAATGAGAAGAGGAACTAAATAGACACCTCTCCAAACAGGACATAAAAATGGCTAAGAGAAATATATAGAAATGCTCAACATCACTAATCATCAGAGAGATGCAAATTGAAACAACAATGAGGTATCACCTCACACCTGTCAGAATAGCCGCCATCAACAAATCATCAAACAACAAGTGTTGTCGAGGGTGTGGAGAAAATGGGACTCTAGTACACTGCTGGTGGGAATGCAGACTGGTGCAGCCACTATGGAAAACACTATGCTGTTACCTCAAAAAATTAAAAATGGAATTGCCATTTGACCCAGTGATCCCACTTCTAGGAATATACCCTAAGAAGCCTGAAACACAAATCAGAAAGAATATATGTACCCCCATGTTCATAGCAGCATTATTTACAATAGCTGAGATCTGGAAACAGCCTAAGTGTCCATCAGTAGACGAATGGATAAAAAAGCTGTGGTACATGTACACAATGGAGTACTATGCAGCTGTAAGAAAGAAAGATCTCTTATCCTTTGAGACGAAATGGAGGGACCTGGAGAGTATTATGGTAAGCGAAACAAGCCAAGCAGAGAAAAAAATATCACATGATCTCACTTATTTGTGGAATATAGTGAACTAAACAAACTGATGAACAAAATTGACCCAGAGACATAGGGGTGGGGTACAGACTGACAAACCTCAGAGGAGGGGGGTTTGGAGGGGGAGGAAATAAACCACAGAACTTATGTGCATGTATGCATGACCAATGGACATAAAAAACAAAGCTGGGGATGGGGCGGGGGGGATGGGGAGGAATGTGTCAATGGGGGCAAAAGGAGAAACATCTGTAACAAAATCAAATTAATAAAAAAAAAATCTATCACCTTCTTTATTATTATTTTTTGTGTGTGTGGTAAGAACTCTTAAATTAAGATCTGCCCTCTTAACAAAATATACTTATATAATACAGTGTTATTATCTATAGGAATTAGGCTGTATGACAGTAGATTGCCAGAACTTATTTATCTTGCATTACTGAGACTTTATACCTGTTAACTATCACCACCCCATTTCTCCCTCTCTCCAGTCTCTGGAAACCATCATTCTATTCTCTGCTTTTTGCGATTTTGACTTTTTTTTTTCCGTATTGATTTTAGAGAGAGAGGAAGAGAGAGGGAGAGACAGAAACATCAATGAGAGACAACATCAACTGGCAGCCTCCTGCATGCCCTCCACTGTGGATTTGGCCCACAACCTGGGCACGTACCGTGACCAGGAATCGAACTGGCGACCTCTTGGTGCATGGGTCGACACTCAACCAGTGAGCCATACTGGCCCGGAACGATTTTGACTCTTTTAAATAACACATATAAGTAAGGTTATACAGTATCAGTGTTTCTGTGTTTGGCTTATTTCACTTAGCATGATGCCCTCCAGGTCTATCTATGTTGCCATAAAGGGCAGGATTTCCTTATTTTTTAAAGTGGGTAATGTTCTATGGCCTGTATGTACCACATCTTTTTTTATCTATTTATCCATTAACAAACATTTTGGCCATAGTGAATAATGCCGCAATGAACATGAGAGTGCAGCTATCTCTCTGAGATCCTAATTTCTATTCCTTTGGATAATATATGCCCAGAAGTGGGATTTCTGGACTCTATGATAGTTCTGTTTTTAATTTTTGAGGAATCTCCACACTGTTTTTTATAATGCTTGTATCAATTTACATTCCCATTGACTGTGCACAAAGGTTCCCTTTCTCCATATACTCACCAACACTTCTTATCATAAATTAGAAAAATTAACATTGTTAAAATGTCAATACTTACCAAAAGCCAACTACAGATTCAATGCAATCCCTTTCAAAATTCCAGTGACATTTTTCACAGAAATAAAAAAAAAAAATCCTAAAATTCATACAAAGCCACAAGACACTAAGTAGCCAAAGCAATCTTGAGCAAGAAGAACAAGACTAGAGACCTCACACTTACTGATTTCAAATTATACTACAAAGGTATAGCAATCAAAACAGAATGGTACTGGCATAAAAACAGACATATAGACCAATGGAACAGCATAGAAATCCCAGAAATAAATCCATTCATATATGATCAACTGATCTTCAACAAAGGTGCCAAGAATACACAATGGGGAAAGGATAGTCTCTTTAATAAATGATAATGGGAAAACTGAATATCCAATGCAAAAAAATAAAATTAGACTCTTATACAATACACAAAAATTGATTCAAAATGGATTAAAGACTTAAATGTAAGATCTGAAACCATAGGCCTCCTAGAAAAAACACAAGGCAAATCTCCTTGACATTAGTCTTGGCAATGCTTTTTTGGATATGACGCCAAAAGCAATAATAAACAAGAGGAATAAGGGATATAACAAATAAAAAACTTCTGCACAGCAAAGGAAACAATCAACATAATGAAAAGGTAACTTATAGAATGGGAGACATTTTTTGAAAATCATATAGTTGATAAGAGGTTAATACCCAAAATATATAAAGAACACATACAACTCAATAGCCAAAAACCAACTAACACAATTTAAAAATCGGCAAAGAACCTAAACAGACATTTCTCCAAAGAAGACACACAACTGGTCAACAAGTATATAAAGGATGCTCAACATCACTAATCATCAGGTAACTACAAATAAAAATCACCTCACATTCATAATATATATATATATATATATATATATATATATATATATATATATATATATATATTGCAGATTCCTCTTCTGTAGCGCTCAGCCCTTCAGATTCCAGCCACTTCAGATACCCTTAGCTCTGCATTCTGCCTTCTCACTCCATGAGAATGCCATGCTTTGCTCTGACTCTAGTCATTGCATTGTGATTGGAAAACATTCTCCAGGCTGAGAATTAGGTGACTTGAGACTTACCGTATGAGTTTACTTTGTCTTAGTCATCTGAGCCATGTACTTCCTGTTCCCAAATGCCTGAAAACAGTTGCCTCATATACTTTTTATAATTTATATTAGTTAACAACTAGAAAGCTTGTCTACTACACACAAATTATGCTTATGGTATAAAATTTATAACATATCAAAAAGTATGGAGAAAATAAAATGATCACAATACCACCAAGAAGGAAAAAAACACTCTTGAATTTTGGGCTCTTTTCCTTTCATACACTTTCCTATATATATTTACAAATGTTTATGCAAAAGTGATATCAGACTGCATATATGAAGTTGCATCCTGAGTTTTTCACTTGGCATTATATGGTGACTGATTAGAAAATCAGCACATGACAGTTATGTAAGTTTTGAAAAATAAAAGGTGAAACTAATGACTACTCTAATTTCCCAATCCAAGGATAACCACTGTGGGTGGTCAATTTTAAGTGGTAGAAACTTCCTGTGATTGGTTCATTCTTAGATAATCTAATTCAGTAGTCTTTAGTCCTTTTCTACATCAAGAGAATATAAAGCACTCCTCTGAATAGTTTACAATGTCTTCTCTCTAAACTGGTTCTATCCCTTTGTTTTACAGACAAAAACCTTGAAATCAAGAAAAGTTAGCTTTTTGCCCATGAGAATTGAGTCTACCATCCAGGTTTTGTATTCCCTGAAACACATCCAGCTATTTCTTCCTCTTTAAACTGGACAATCTTGATTGTCACCACCCACCCACCCAAACCAACAATGCCCTGAGTGACTTGAAGAGAGTTTAATGAAGTCAAATGCAGCCTAGAGTGGCAGGATAAAGGGAAACTTTTAGGGGATGTGGGAGGTAACAGAATAAGGCTGCTTATCTGATTAGAAAGGAGGCCCTGAAGTCTTTCAGGGAAGAGAGAAGATGGCTCATTTATTCAATTATTCATTTGTTCATTTATGGTGGGAAGAAACAATTGTTATCTTAAGACATATCTTCAGTTTGAGTGTATTGGCCCTGGAATAAAAGCTGAATTTTTTGTTGTTGTTAATCCTCACCCGAGCATATTTTTTTTCCATTGATTTTTTTTTTTGAGAGAGAGTGGAAGGGAGGGAGAGAGGGAGAGAGATGGAGGGAGAGGGAGAGGGAGAGAGAGGGAGAGAGACATTGATGAGAGAGAGACACATTGATTTGTTGCCTCCTACACATGCCCCGACCAGGGCCTGGGATCGAACCTGAAACCCAGGTACATGCCCTTGACTGGGAATTGAACCTGCAACCCTTTGGTCCACAGGCCAACACTCTAACCACTGAGCAACACTGGCCAGGATGAAAGATGAATTTTATAAGAAAAAAACCCTTGTTTATAAAATAAACGTATTAGGGTCACGTGGCCGTAAGAGGCAGAGCCAGTGGGCAAAGTGGAGGTGGAAGAGGCAAGAGCAACAAGAATTAATTTTCTTGGCATAATAAAGTAATAGGTGTTTTCCTCCTTCCTCTAGTGAGCCAGGAAGAATGGAATTTGAAAGGTAGAATTGATAGGAAAACTTGGAGGGGGAGACCACAGAACTTATATACATGTATGCATAACCAATGGACATAGACAACAAAGCTGGGGATGGGGCAGGGGGGATGGGGAGGAGAGTGTCAATGGGGGAAAAAGGAGAAACATCTGTAACAAAAACAAATTAATAAAAACAATTAAAAAAAAGAAAACTTGGAGGGGGAGGAAGAATTTAGAGAAGTAGCTGACAGGGTCATAAGGGTGAGGGTGACAGTGATACTATGATACTATACATGAGAGTATGGTCTCATATTTAATTCTACTTTGTTATGTGCTGGGCTATAATTTCTCTCTGCTGCCCCCCAAGATTTCATCTTCTTTCTCTTCCTCCTCTTCTAATTCTTCTTCTAATTCTCCCGCTCCTCCTTCTTTTTCTTCTTCTTCCTCCTCCTCCTTTTCATCTCGTTCTTTTTGGTCTCATTCTTGTCTTCTTCTTCATTGTCATCATTATCATATTTCTTGAGCATGTATCACATATAGGTACTTTGCTATTTAATGTGCATTATGATATTTAAGCCTCACAAACAGTCCATGAAATAGATGTTATCAATATTCTCAATTTCAGATGAGGAACCAAGCACAGAGTGGCCAAACAACTTGTTCAAGGTGAACAATCTAGTAAGGGGTTCAGTTAGGACACAAGTCCAGGTCTGTGCTCTAAAACAGTAATCTTCACACTTTTGTGATTGCCCATCCCATCAGTTAAATGTTTTGATCATTTGTCCCCAATATATGAATATTTATTTATTTATTTATTTATTTATTTATTTATTTATTTATTTATTTTTTATCCTCACCCGAGGACATTTTTCCATTTTTGTTCGGATAGAGTGGGAGGGAGAGAGAGAGAGAGAGAGAAACATCGACGTGAAAGGGACACATCGAGTGGCTGCCTCCCGCACGACCAACCAGGGCCGGGGACAAATTGCAACTGAGGTATGTGCCCCTAGTGGGAACCGAACCCGGGTCTCTGTGGACTGCAGGCCAATGCTCTAACCCCTGAACCAAACCAGCCAGGGCTGAATATTTATTTATAGCTTATATACATGTACCACTAGACAATCTCTATATTATAAATATATTGTACATCTGTATTATAAAACATATTTAAATCTAGAATTTTGAGAAGGATGATATAAATATGAGCTAACTAATACCTGTAAATATTGTATAAATCCCGATGGCTTTACTCTGCAATTTGCTAATTTCTCAAGGCATAATATACACTTATTGCAAGGTCCATCATTAACAGTAGAGATGAAATATCACATTTCACATTGTCTTGATAAGTCAACTTTTTTCCAGGTGTTTTTTTTTGTCAAATATGATTTGCTTGTCAAGTAGCTTACAAAGGATTTGTTCCCATATTAGTTGAAGTGTCAGTGGTAACATTTTCTTGTCACTCATTTATATTTGTTAGTGTTATTTTCAATTTGCTGTTTCTTTACAGAAAACTTTTAAAAGCACTTTTCTACTTTGGTAGAGTTATTTGAGTTAAAATTAGATGACATCTATTTTTTAATTTAATTTATTAGGGTGACATTGGTTAATAAAATTATATAGGTTTCAGGTGTATAATTCTACAATACATCATACGTATATTGTATTATGTGATGATGTATTTTTTATTTTACTCCTTCTAGAATGTGTGATTTAGTACCGTGTTGTGGTTTTAATTTGTACTTCCCTAATACTTAATGATGATAAGCATCTTTTCATGTGCTTTTTGGCCACTTGTTTATCACTTTGGGAGAAATGTCTACTCAGATATTTGGCTCATGTTTTGTTAGGTCATTTGTCTTTCTTAAGTTGTAAAAGTTCTTTTTATAATCTATATATGAGTCCCATATCAAATATTTATTTTGCAAATATTTTCTCTCATTCTCTGTGTTGGAGCGGATGTGAGGAAAACGGATCCCTCATACATTGCTGATGGGATTGTAAAATTGTTCATCCATTTTGGAAAATAGTTGACAGAGAAAAAAACTAAACAAAACATAGTTTGCATATGACTCAGAAATTACACTCTTAAGTATTTACCAAGAAAGCTAAAAACATACATCTACACAAAAACTTGTACACACATTCTCATAACACTGTTACTCATGATGGCCAAACAATGGAAACAACTCACATGTCCATCAATAAATGAATGAATAAAGAAAATGTGGTCTATCCATACAATCTAATATTATTTGGCCATAATAAGGAATGAAGTTCTGATACATGCTACAATGTGGATGAATCTTGAAAATATTATACTAAGTAAAAGAAGCCAGACACAAAAGGACATATATTGTATACGCTTGTTTATATAAAATATCCCAAATATGCAAATTCATAGATACAGGAAGTAGTTTAGTAGTTGTCTGCAGTTGAGGAAACAGTTGAGAGGAAATGAAGAGTGACAGCTAATGGTCATAGAATCTCTATTTCGAGTGATAAAAATATTCTGTAATTAGATAATAGTGATGGTAATAAAACTCTGTGAATATACTAAAACCCACTAAATTTTATAGGGGATACAATGTTGTTTATATTAAAGGGATGAATTTTATGGAAAGTGAATTGTATCTCTTACATCAGAGTACCACTACCATAACACAGGACTCAGGACTGTCTGGAACATGAATGACAAAATGAGATAAGTATGACAGGTCAACATGCATACTCCATAATGGGAAGATAAATTTCTGTTTCACTTTTCTTTATCCTCACCCGAGGATATTTTTGCATTTATCTTCAGATAGAGTGGGAGGGAGAGAGGGGGGAAGAGAGAGAGAGAAACATCAATGTGAGAGAGACACATCGAGTGGTTGCCACCCACACGACCCCAACCAGGGCCGGGGACAAACCGCAACTGAGGTACGTGCCCCTAGCGGGAACCTAACCCGGGACCCTCTGGTCCGCAGGCCGACGCTCTAACCGCTGAGCCAAATCGGCCAGGGCTCTGTTTCATTTTTTAAATTTAAAAACATAGAAACAAGTTGTAGTGTCTTCTTTCACACACCACAATGGATCATTCCATTATCACCTCATATTGGAGACCACTGTTCTATTTTTTAAATATGTATTTTTATTTTATATTTTTCCATCACCATTTATCCCCCCATACCCTCCTCCACCTCCAGCCATACCACCCCCACAATCACCACACTGTTCACTGTGTCCACGAATTCTTTCTCTTTTTCTTTTTTGTTCAATCCCTCCACCCCCCAGAGCTGTAAGCCTGCTCTCTATGAGTCTGTCTACATTTTCCATGTTAGTTCAGTTCTTTTATTAGATTCCACATATGAGTAAAATCACATGGTACTTGTCTTTCTCTGACTGGCTTATTTCACTTAACATAATGTTCTCCAGGTCCATCCATGCTGTCGCAAAGCATAAAATGTTCTTTTTTATAGCCAAGCAGTACTCCATTTTGTAAATGTACCACAGCTGTTCTATCCACTCATCTATTGATGGACACTTGGGCTGCTTCCAAATCTTGGCTATTGTAAATAACACTACAATGAACATAGGGGTGCGTATATTCTTTCAGATTAGTGTATCAGGTTTCTTCATATAAATTCCCAGAAGTGGAATGGCTGGGTCATAAGTTCGTTCCATTTTTAATTTTTTGCAGTATTTCCATACTGCTTTTCACAGTGGCTGCACCAATCTACATTCCCACCAGCAGTGCATGAGTGTTCCTCTTTCTCCACATCCTCCAACACTGCTTGTTTCTTGATTTATTGATGATAGCCATTCGACAGATGTGAGATGATATCTCATTGTGGTTTTAATTTGCATCTCTCTGATGATTAGTGATACTGAGCATCTTTTCACATGTCTATTGGCCATGTGCGCATCCTCTTTGGAGAAGTGTTTATTCAGGTCCTCTGCCCATTTTTTAAATTGGAGTATGTGTGTGTGTGTGTGTGTGTGTTGAGTATTAAAATTTCTTTATAAATTTTGGATATTAATCCCTTATCTATGGTCATACCACTCTGAATGTGCCTGGTCTCATCTGTTCTTTAAAGCTAAGCAGGGTTGGGCCTGGCTAGTACTTGGATGGAGACCACTGTTCAAAACACCACACTCTAAAAGTACACTGAATTTACTTTGAATAAAAGTTAGTTCCACAAAACAGACTGAAAAAGTCAGGAGAAGCTGATCTCTGCCATTATTCATATTCCAGGCAAAAGGTAGCAGTTGAATACACCAAAAAATAGAAGGAATAATTGATAGGGTAAGGCTATGAGAAATTGGGATCAAGTGTGATCTAAAGCATGAGAGTAGGGATTTAATTAAGATAGAAGGGTGATCACCTTCTCTAACATACATGAATGAAATATGTAAAGATATATACTCACACAGGTAGTTTTGTAGGTTCGATATATGTAGCATAGGACAAGTTCCTTCTATTGGTTTCTATTTTGTGTATGTATGAACTAGGAAGTGAGGTCCTAAGCTGAGAGTGAGGGGGAGTTAGGGGAGAAGATTAGTGGTTTGAGGATAGTAGAAATGCTTTGAAACAGTTATTGTGGATAAATAGGAGGATAAGTTGACCAGAATCTTGTGGTAGAATTGCCAGGCAGTGTTGGAGGACTGTTTGAAGTTGATGATCGTGCATTTAGAATAAAATCAACCTTGCTTAAGTGCAACATTCCCCAGTATTATTCAGCTGCTGAGATTCAAACACAGAGAAAATATTGTTCAGTAAAGAAATTAAAGAACTGGGAAATTGGGTAGTTGGATGAATTCTCAATGTATATGCATGCTGAAGTCATCCATGATGGTAGAACTTAGGATGAAAAGGAACACTGTGAGCCAGGTGCCAAGTCCTCAATAAATGGCTAGGAGATCTATAGATTAGCCAAATAAAGAAAGAGAGAATGTGGTATACCTAAATGACATAGGACTCAAATAAACAAAGGTTGTTCTTTTTTAAATTCTGTTTTACAAGAAGGTGGAAGAGTCATCATCAGGAGCAAAAAGGACAGCAATGCCATTTCTAGATTCTGAGGCATACGAGGTATTAGAAAATAAACAATCTCAGCTTTCATTAAAGACAGCCATTGGAAAAAGAGCATTGTCAGAGGGAGACTGAAAGCCATTCTGACAAGCATTGGAGGGAGGGGCAGTAAAGAAGAGGCAGCAAAACTGTAACAAGTAATCATGAGAAAGCAAAATACATTATAAATTATGAACATTTTGAGTAGGAGCAATTATCACACTTCCAGAGCTTCTGTATTGCAGTCAATGAATATCACACACTGTAGGCCACATACTACAGGTTCATTTTGCTGCCCAAAATGTGGTATAGGAATCATTATCACTACAGAGATTTTTTTTTTAAAGTAAAGGCGAGAAAGGAAAATAGACTTGTCCAATGTTCCTAAAAGAATCAATGTTGGATTCACAATACCCTTTCCAGTGGTGTTTAATGGATTCCATAAAGGTTAGTCACCACTTTCAGTTCTTTTCTGGCCACCAGGAAATTAGATGTGGACAGTTATGGCAAAGGGGTTGATTTATATTCTGTAGCTGCTTTATTCTATTCTCCAAGAACAGATTCCTTGTAATGAACCAACTTCTAGTTCAGCTTATTTGACTTTTATTTATTTATTTAAAATTTTTTTATTAATTTATTTTTGTTACAGATGTTTCTCCTTTTCCCCCCATTGACACCCTCCTCCCCATTCTCCCCCCGCCCAGTCCCTACATTGTTGTCTATGTCCATGATTATGCAAACATGCATATAAGTTCTGTGGTTTATCTCTTCCCTCCCCCCTCCACCCCCTCTTCTGAGGTTTGTCAGTCTGTACCCCACCTCTATGTCTCTGGGTCTATTTTGTTCATCAGTTTGTTTTGTTCATTATATTCCACAAATAAGTGAGATCATGTGATATTTGTCTTTCTCTGATTGGCTTGTTTCGCTTAGGATAATACTCTCCAGTTCCCTCCATGTTGTCTCAAAGGATAAGAGATCTTTCTTTCTTACAGCTGCATAGTATTCCATTGTGTATATGTACCACAGCTTTTTTTTATTAGACTTTTGATCCACAAAATAGAGAAAGAGAGACAAGATCCAGGAACACCTTGGGTCCTTCCATACCTGGTTTATTCTGGTAAGACATCTGTGGAAGTTTTAAAACATGGCTTCAAATTCTTTACACACTTCTCATCAAGAGATGAGATCTATACATCCCTGCCCTACATGAATCTGGGTAAGTTTGTGACTTTTAAAACCAACAGAGTACGGGAGAAATGTTGCTATATCACTCCTGATGCTAGGACATAAAAAGCCATTCATCTTCCTCCTGGGTCATTGAGACACTAGCTCTTGAGGCTCTGAACAGCCAAGTAAAAACTCCAATCACCCTGAGACCACTGTGCTGGTAAGGCTATGTGTAAGTGCTCTGTTCGACAAGTCCAGCTGATCTTAGCCTTCCAGACATCCCTGTCAAGGCACCTTACATGTAAGTGAAGCTGTGGTGGACTCACCAAACCAGCCCATCCTCTGGCTGAATACCTCTCAGTGATCTCTGTGAATGACAAGAATCACCCAGCTGAGCCCTGCCTGGATTCCCAACCCATGGGATTATGAAATATAATAAAACAACTTGTTTTAAGCCACCAAGTTTTGGAACAGTTTGTTGTATAGCAATAACTAACCAGAATATAAGGCCAGAAGAGAAAAACACTCAGTTCCATTCCCATATTTGTCATCCCCTGCCACATACTCCTACCCTTATTTACTTTGTGCTGCCGACATATAGGACTTCTGGCTCTAAGCATACCTTTCACTCTCTTGCCACTATGACTTTGGTCTTGCTAACCCATCCATGTGAACTTCCCTTCTCATCTCCTGAATTGAACTCACACTCAGCATTCAAGGTCAGCTGCTTTATTCTTCCTTTACTGATTTCCTTGGCGGATTTAATAGTTCCTTTTGCTATTGTTCCCCTTTGCTTACCCCTCAATCTAGCACCTTATCCATAGTCATGATATTTTGTGATCTATCTTCATTCCTAGACTGTGAGCTCCTTGAGGGCAAGGACTAGGTTTAGTTCTTTTTGGCATCTTCTTCTGTGCCACACATGTTGTCCAAGTGGGTTTCCAGAATGTATTATGGATATGTAAGAGACCTAGGTGGCACAAGTCTCATTCCTTAGCAGTGGTTCTCAACCTTCCTAATGCCGAGACCCTTTAATACAGTTCCTTATGTTGTATGTGGGTGTATCTGCATGTGGGCAGACCCGCCTGGAGATGGATAGAGGAGCGGTGTCTCAGTTCCTAAGACCATCGGAAATATGTGTTTTTCAATAGTCTTAGGCGACCCCTGTGAAAGGGTCATTCGACCCCCAAAGGGGTCGCAACCCACAGGTTGAGAACTGCTGCCTTAGAGGGAAGACAGCTCTTCCTTCAGAGAATCTCCCATTTTTGTCATGTGGTTTACAGAGTTCTACCTGGTAAGGGACTGACTGCTCAGAGCTGACAGATCAGAGCAATTGGGCAGCTGTGGCAATATGCCATCATGTACCACCAGGTAGTTAGAAGTTTGAAATGACCCTTCACATATGTCCTCACCTTGTACACCTGGAATAAGCCCTCAAGCTTGAACATATGAGTCTGGAAATGCTAGCTTGAAGGTTATGGACTAAGAGGACCGAGAGAGAGAGAGAGAGAGAGAGAGAGAGAGAGAGAGAGAGAGAGACTAATTGTACTATTTCTTATACGGGCTCAGTCCCCACAATACATTTTTCTATCTTGGGAACATGATTTACAGTTTGGCATGGATTCTGATTCCTCCCAGAAATTCCCACGTCTACCCCAGGATGCAATGAGGAGTTGTCAAACCTTGTCTGCATGACACCTGAGACATGACAGCCTAACTTGTTCACATGCTCTGAATAAGTAAGAATCTTGGTTTTTCCATCTGTAAAATGTAGGGCATTGGCTGGCTGGTATCTCAGAGTTTCTTCTTCCCTGCCTCCATCAGCAGTAGCTAGAACTGAAATGGAACATGTGGCCTCTCCCTCTGAGGAGGCTCTGGCTCCTGGCAACCCCCGTGGAACTGGACATTGGCAGGTTTCTAAAGACATATTGGGACTTTTGTACTTGGAAAGGCCAGGGGGCCAATTAACAGTAGGATTAACCATAGTCTAAGATGGCCAATCTACTTATTCACTGAGTCGTTATTTGATAAAGTCAATTAATAACTTGTGGATTGATTTTTAATCCCTGTGAAGTACTCATGATGTGAAGGTGACAATATGCAATTAACAAGGCAACAGGTAATAAATGACAATGACCTTACAAGGAGAAGAAAGTCCTATCTCTAACCTCTTTGTTTCATACACAGAGAAAGCATTCTAAGAAGGTTAGAACGGGAGATAGAGAAGATGCCAAGAGAGAACATCACTCTGTGAACCTAATTGTGACTAACGCAGCTTTAGAAAAAACAAACTTTTGTCATCTTTATGTCATTATTAGAAATAAAGAATCCAGACTAAAGAACTATCAAGTGTAGCACTTGTGTTGGAAGCAGACTCCTTTAGTCACTCTCTCAGAGAGGTCCAGGGGTCAATCTGGAGCTAATGCTGTGGGTATTTTGGAAGAGTGCAGTATTAATAACGCCTAGCTCACAGGGATTGGTGCTAAGGTAGCTCAAGCTTAGGGAGAACAAAGAACCTACTAAGGAAGGCAAAGGAAACATGTGAAAGTTCCCCAGTCCTGGAGCTCAGGATGCCCATGGCTTAGATTTTCCATTCCTCCTCTGGCTTCCTCTGGAAACGGTGTTCTGTTGATGGCAGCAAATCTTGTGGGCTTGCCTGCTTTGCAGTCTGAGAGTATTGCATGTATGACACAGCAGTTGCTATGTCAGGCTCCAGGGGCAGAATAGCTTAGGAGGCTTCCTATAGAAAGCCACTAACCAGGCAAGCCACCATGGGGCCATTCAACTGGGGAGAGTCAACTTGCATTTTGCCAACAACCACAGATCAGTGCCTTGGTCCATCATGGCCTAACAGCTCCTAATCTGTGCCTGAGGCCAGAGGATTACACATCTGCTTCATGCTAAATCCCAGGTGGGGGTAGAATGCATTTACCCTTTCTAGAAAGTTGCTGCAAGATAATAATGAAAAAGTAGTTTCAGGATTTCCAAAATAAACCAACATAGTTTGACAAATTTGTGATGGAGAAACGCTAGATTTGCAGTACAAGTCACACTATTAAGTACCTGTAAATCCCCTGGGGCTCTTGTTTAAATGCAGATTCTGACTCAGAGTGCCTGGAGCAGGCCTGAGATGCTACACTTTCAACAATCTCCCAAGTGATGCTGCTGCCAGTGGTCCCAGGCCACAGCTGAAATAGCCAAGACTAAACAAGGTCCAAGCCAAACATTGGATGGGCCAAGCCAGGGCAACTACCTGGTGCTTGGTGGGAGTGCCCAGGTGGGAGTGGCACCAGGTATATAATGGTCACTATAAAGATCACAGTACTGGCCTCAGAGTTGGGTTTCCAGAGGACTGGTCTATAGCACCTCTCTTCCCTTATGGGGTTCTGGACTGAAGAGGCACACATGTGAGTCAGGCATGTGGAGATGGAAGTAAGCGTTCCGTCACCATGGGCTTGCCATTCCCTTCCCCAATTCATCAGATGAGCCCACCCAGGCATTGACACAGCTGGTCAATCCCTGCTTTCTGCTGAGGACCATGTACCTTTCTGCTTGGCAGAGAGCAGATCAGTAAAGCTTCACTGCATCCTGAATGAGGGCTGATGCCTAAAACAGAGAGGCAAGAAAATTCTGCTCAGAAGGGAGGAAATTATCTTTTAAAACTTTTCCATGCTTATGTTCCTCCCTACTGCATATACTCACACACCCACACATGCACTAAAAGATTAGCTTTCTCAGGGTAGGGACTTAATCTGCCTTGTTCACCACAGTAGTTTCTGCTAGACTATTGCCCAATGCCAATAAATGCTCAAATATATTTGATGAAAGAACAAACCCTCATACAATTTTATAAAGTAGATATTTTATCACCATTTTCCTGATGAGGAAACAGAGGCACAGAGTGGTGAAACAACATGCACAAACAACCTGCCTTCTCCCAGCCTCTGAACCAAACAATCATATTGCCCCTTTCTCAAAGCTTTCCAACTGCCACCACCTGGAAATGTCTACTTAATAAACAAAACTCAGCATGCATTTCTCCTTTCCTCCTTTCCAACAAAAGCCTAAATTTTGTTTATGAGTCCACTCCTCGCAAATTGAGCACACATGCTTTTGGTTAACCTGACAATTTTTAGCACCTGAGACATACTTGATTGGCCTGAGGTAATCCATCTCCCTTTGCCTTTAATTCGTTCAGAAATGGGAATGAGAAAGGAAAAATTACTAAGGGTTTCCAAGAGAGTTCTTGTGCATTTTCTGCAAAAAAGCAAGTAACACCATTTAGTGATATCATCTGTCCTATAATCCAAGAGGAACCACAATAGGATGAATCCTATGGACAGAAAAGTGAAAAGAACTTGAGTGCCTGATGACATCAGTAAACCACTGGATTAACCAGCCCTAATGCCCACCCTACCTCTGCATTATATAATTTAATTAACTTCCTTTTGGTTTAACTAGCTTAATTAGCTTTTCTTTTTAATTGAAGTCAAATGCACAGTATTGATATATAGCAACCACATTTCTGTCCCTTCCTAAATGAAGAAGGTGAAGGAAAGACAAAATCTGACATATCATCCATGAGACTCTGACTCATTCATGTCCCTCCACCCCTTGGGCTCCTCTACCTACACATATAATTCTGTCATCCAGAATTATAGAATGACAAAAACTATTCCCCTTAGACTTCTTGAAGAAGGCTATAGTCATTGAAAATGGATCTGAAAGAGGGAAAGGAAGGTCAAAATCTCTCCAGCTTTATATGTCCATAAACAACCTGCTAAAATGTTTTAGGGGACTTCACTTTCAAGGTATGCCACTAATTACTCATGTTTACGTCTCTTCCCTCCCAAATCCCATTGAAGCTGTGAGAGAAATGTAAAAATAATAATAATCCCATAGCAGCATTATAAAACCCTGAAGAATGCCATCAATAATCTAGAACATGAAACAAATTTTGGAAGCTAGAATTCAAATGGAATAAAATCAGTGGTGTATTTTATTTTTTATTATTTTTTTATTGTTGAAAGTACTATAGATGTCTCCTCTTCCCCCCCCTCCCCAGTGATCCACTCCTGCTCACTCCCATCCACCTCCTGCTTTCCTCAAACTAATGTCTGTGTCCATTGGTTGTGCATATATGCATTTAAGTTCTTTGGGTTATCTCTTCCCACCCCTCCCATCCCCCATCCCTCTGAGGTTTCTCAGTCTGTTCTCTACTTCCATGACTCTGGATCTATTTTGATTAAAAGTTAATTTGTTGATGATATTTCATAAATAAGAGAGATCATGGGGTACTTGTCTTTCTCTGACTGGTTCATTTCTCTCAGCATAATACTCTCCAAGTCCCTCCATGTTGTCTCAAAGGGTAAGCGATCTTTATTTTTTACAGCTGCATAGTATTCCACCATGTAAATGTACTACAGCTTTTGTATCCACTCATCTACTGATGGACACTTGGGTTGTTTCCAGATCTTAGCTACTGTAAACAGTGCTGCTATGAACATAGAGGAGCATATATTCTTTCTGATTGGTGTTTCAGGCTTCTGAGGATATATTCCAGGAAGTTGAATCACTGGGTCAAATGGCAATTTCATTTTTAATTTTTTGAGGAAGCACCATATTGCTTTCCATAGTGGCTGCACCAGTCTGCATTCCCATCAGCAGTGCACTGGAGTATCCTTTTCTCCATATCCTTGCCAGTACTTGTTGTTTGAGGATTTGTTCATGGCATATTTCACAGATCTAGAACGAATACTACAAAAGTTTATATGGAACCAAAAAAGACCCCAAATAGACACAGCAATACTGAAAAAGAAGAACAAAGTAGGAGGGATCACAATACCACATGTTAAGTTATCCTACAAAGTCATTGTAATTAAAACAGCCTGGTACTGGCACAAGAACAGTCACATAGCTCAATGGAGCAGAATAGAGAACCCAGAAATTGACCCAAGAGAGTATGCACAGTTAATATTTGATAAAGGAGGCAAGAGCATACAATGGAGTAAAGATAGTTTCTTCCATAAATGGTGTTGGGAAAATTGGACAGCTACATGCGAAAAAAATGAGACTAGATGCACAAGAATAAACTCAAAATGGATAAAAGACTTAAATGCCACTCATGAAGCCATAAAAATCCTAGAAGTAAACGTAGACAGAAAAACCTCAGACATCATACATAGCAGACTTTTCACTGATATATCACCTAGGGCAAGGGAAACAAAGGAAAAAAAATAATAAATGGGACTACATCAAGCTAAAAAGCTTCTGTAAAGCAAAAGAAACCAACATCAAAATGAAAAGGGAACTCACTCTCTGGGAGAACATATTTGCCAATGATACATTGGAAAAGGGGTTAATATCCAAAATATAGTTCGACTGTTGTGGCTCCGTGGTTGAGTACCGACCCATGCACCAAGAGGTCACCAATTCGATTCCCGGTCAAGACACATGCCCAAGTTGTGGGCCAAATCCCCAGTGGGGAGCATGTAGGAGGCGGCCAATCGATGTTCTCTCTCAGCGATGTTTCTATCTCTCTCTCCTTCTCACTTCTTCTCTCTCTAAAATCAATAAAGGAAAAAAATAATTCAAAATATATAGAGTATTCATACAACTTAACAAATGGAAGAGAAACAATCCAATTAAAAATGGGCAGAGGACCTGAATAGAAACTTCTCCAAACAGGACATACAAATGGCCAGGAGACATATGAAAAAATGTTCAACATCACTAACCACCACAGAGATGAAAATTAAAATGACTATGAAATATAATCTCACACCTGCCAGAATGGCTGCCATTAATGGTTTATTTTATTTTATTTTTAATATGTGTTTCATTGATTTTTTAGAGAGAGAAGAAGGGACAGAGAGATAGAAACATTGATGTGAGAGAGAAACATTGATCAGTTGACTCCTGCAGGCCCTGTACTGGGGATGGATCCCTCAACCCGGGCATGTGCCCTGACCAGGACTTGAATTGGGACCTCTCAGTTTATGGGACCACGCTCAATCCACTGAGCCACACTGGTTGGGCTAATGGTATACTTTAATAGAACTAAGTAAACTAGAGTTCCGTATAGGTGAAAAAGAGACCTCTGAAGCCAGGAAGACCTGAAGATTAGAAGCAACTATAGGTGAGTGTGGAAAAAAGGTCAAAGAGACCATCTTCAGAGTAATTAAAAATGGGGAAGCAGCTTCATTGATAATCTGCTCTTAAAGCAAATGATTGTGTTATTTTCTTCAGTTAAAGCTGTTAGAGAGTTCCATAGGTATCTTCAAGGTGCACAAAGGCTATATAGTTGCTTCAATGCTTGCCACCAACCCCAACATAGACAGGATGCTGAAATCAGAATCCTGAGTCAGTGTATAGGGAAAAGAAAAATTTACTTATTCTGTGGTAATGCACACAACTATTAATATTGGTCAGTGTAGCCCTGGCCGGTTTGGCTCAGTGGTTAGAACATCAGCCTGCGGTCCAGAGAGACCCAGGTTCAGTTCCTGCTAGGGGCACGTACCTCAGTTGCAGTTTGTCCCTGGCCCTGGTTGGTCGTGTGGGAGGCAGCCACTCGATGTGTCTTTTTCACATCGATGTTTCTCTCTCTCTCTCTCTCTCTCTCTCTCTCTCTCTCTCTCTCTCTCTCTCTTTCTCTCCTCTCTCTCTCTCTCACTCTATCTGAACAAAAAATGGAAAAATGTCCTCGGGTGAGGATACAAAAAAAAAATATTGGTCAGTGTAGATCAGTGATCCTCTATATTGGTTGCATATTATAATCACTTGGATACCTTTAAATACTGACACTGAATAGTGGTTACCTTTGGGAGGATATTAACTGAGAGGGGCAAGAGGGAGTTTTTTGGAGTACTAGAAATGGTCTGGGTCAGACATGTTTATTCATTCATTTACATATTGTCCATGGCTTCTTTTGTACTACAAGAGTTGAGTAGTTGTGCCAGAGAGTGGCTGGTTCACAAAACCAAAGATATTTGGACCTTTACAAAAAAGATGTGCCAACCTTTGGTCTATGTCTTTATCTGGATGTTTTGTGTATATATGTGTATGTATTTGTATATGACTCAGATAAAGATCTATTGAGCTGTCAATTTTTGCACTACGTTCTGTGGAAATTATACCTCCCCAAAAGAAGTAAATACAAAGAAAATAATTCTATTTCTTAGGTATCACCTCCAGATAGAATAATTTAATTGGTCTATGGTATAGTCTGTACATCAGGGTTTTGAAAGCTCTCAAGGCAATTCTAATGAGCAAACAAGGTTGAGAACCACAGAGTCAGCTCTTCATTTATATGAACAGACAAACAAGGATCATCAAATATTTAAGTAAAACAAATCACATGAATGCAAGGCACTGACACCATTCTAATTACCTAGCTACTAATAATAGGAAAGGAGAAAGAGAAGGCCAGATATTATAGGCATGTCATTTGGGCAGCTTCACCAGGGAACTGCAATTTCTCACTCCCCAGGGAAATTTGGCTTATTCCCTGCAAATCACTGGGGGAAGGGATCCAACAAAGAGAAGATAGGCACATGTCCAGTAATGTTGGGGTGACTAGAGAAGGTGCCTGTCAGTCAAACTTGGGTGCACAGATGGTTGGCCAGAATGGGTGTGGCCACTGCAAGCATGCAAACATTTGGGAATACATAATCCCTTAAATGAAGGAGTTCACTCTTTTGTTTCTCTCTTGGGACTCCTGTTGCTCATGTGCTCCTGGCTCACTCTTGATTTTCTTGTATTCACCCATATGGCCCATGGCCATGTGGACCTGACACACAATGGACTAATGGACTGCAGTGGGGAAACACAAGCTAAGCTAGCCTGATGCTGAACTGGACGTGGCTCCAACATGACAAGGAAATTCTGGACACTGACTCTGATTTTAGCTCTACTGAAACCCCAGCTACACTTCTTTTATGACTGGACCAAGAGAAATGGGACTCTGGAAACTCAGGGGTATAATTCCACAGAAATAAAGCTTTCTACTATACCACATCCTCCCATGTGAGTTTCAGAAAATTTCTTTTCTTGGGATATCGCAAGAACTCTATCCCCAGTAGGAACTGGGGGAGACAAGCTTCTCTCTGCTCCTGTAACAACACCAAGTGCATAAAAAGAACCAAACCCTGAATAAACAGTTGAAAAAGAAAACTTAAAAATAAATGTCATTATTATTCTCTAAATATTTAAGAAGGTAGCTCATCCACTAAACAAGAGCAGTCAGCTTTAAAAAATAGTCAGAGAAACCAGTTATTTTGAACTAATAATCATTTCTGTAAAAAATCTCAGTAGAATAATTAAATAGCAGAAAGATAATATATGTATCACAGATTAGTGAATTTTAAGATTAATAAGCAGCATTACCCCAGGTTTGATGCCAAATAAAAGGATAAGAAGATTATGGCACAAAAGTTAGGAGACTCAGAGGACAGATCTAAAAGAGCAAATGTCTATCTAATAGGAGTCCCAGAAGGAGGAAACAGAGAGAATGGAGAAAATACACTAACAGTGAACTAAGTAGTGTATTAAATTTCCCTGAATTAGAGGACTTGTCTTAAGATAGAAAGTGTCCACCTAATTAGATAGTGTTGATTTCAGGGAAATATATCCATTGAGCAGAGAAAATGGAAAGGTTTGGACAATAAAACTAAAATGTTTTAAATTAATTGCTCAAGAGAGATCTAGAGAGACACAGATAAGGAGGCTGCAATGTGCCCTTATTCCTGTGACCAAGACAAGCCAAAAACACAATTGGAGTTCAACCTGAGTGTCTAAGTAAGACTTAACTATGCACGTATCACCACCAGGTATTCTGATTTTAGTCTCCTTCTTTATATAAATTATACTGCAGTGAGCAGAGCCATGTGTAAGTAAAATAACAGTAACTAGGGCAGTGGTTCTCAACCTTCCTAATGCCGCGACCCTTTAATACAGTTCCTCATGCTGTGGTGACCCCCAACCATAAAATTATTTTTGTTGCTACTTCATAACTGTAATTTTGCGACTGTTATGAATTGTAATGTAAATATCTGATATGCAGGATGTATTTTTATTGTTACAAATTGAACAGAATTAAAGCATAGTGATTATTCGCAAAAACAATATGTAATTATATATTGTGAAATATTTATTTCTAATTACAAATAAATGAAATTTTGTCTTGAAGCATGGTGTAGCATGGGTAACAGTCTTAATATAACAACAGCAAACTATATTCCTACATTTTGCGACAGTATGCGTAAAATGCCAACTTCAGTGCGAAGGTTGAGATGGCTTTTTTCTCACCAGATCAGAAATTCTCAGGGCAGTCTTTGCAAGAGCACAATGAAGATCATCTTCCACAACAAATCTATTTCTGTATTTAGACTTGATAACCAACAAGCTGGAAAACCCTGTTTCACAAAGATATGTTGTTGGAAATGGAAGAAGAAGGCGCAACACAGTCTCAGACAGAACAGGATATGACTGCAAACACTTGATCCAGAATTTTGTAACTGGCATTGTAGAGAAATCAGTTCTCACTGCATCGCTGTTAATAAGTTCAATGAATTCCTCTTGTGCTGTCTCAGGAACACCTTCAACTTTGACTGTGAATGGTCTTCTGGCAAGTGCAAATGGGGTGTCAGGTAGATTTAGAAAGTACAATGAAATTTAGTCTGCAAGCATGTGCAAGTGTTCTTTCACAGAAATTATCATAATCATTTTGTCTGGTTCAATGTCATGTTCCTTAAAGAAAGCAGATAAGGTAGGCAACATGTAAATTTTATTTTCATCCAATTTTGTTTTTGCCAAAGCTGAAGTTTCATCTGGAATGATCGGATCTTTTCAGACAAATCAAGGCATGTTGCATTTGGTTCTTGCAGTGATAAATTTAACTTATTCAAGATGGCAAAGATGTCAACCAAGTAAGCTATTTTCTGCAGTTCACTTTTATCGCTGAAAAGTGCTTCAAACTGCAGTCTTGCTTTCTGATTAAAAAACGTTTTGAGTTCATCACAAAGCTCAAAAACACGTTTTAAAACTTTTCCTGTCTACAACCATCTCACTTCAGTGTGAAATACCAGAGCATTGAGCATTGTTCGGCGCATCCAACTCATTGCACAGTTGCGGAAACAGTCAACGGTTTAAAGTGCTCGCCTTTACAAAATTGACAGAACTTATCATGCTTTTCATTACTTCTTGTAACTCTTGTGGTAGCATCTTTGTTGCTAATATTTGCCAATGAGTCATTCAGTGAGTTCTGACGACTTTTGGTGACTCATTCAGTACAAAACGTTGAAATCCAGATTGACATCCTAGCATAGCTGGAGCACCATCTGTGCAAACACCACAAACCTTTTCCCAAGAGATCTTATGCTCTTTCAGAAATGAACAAACTGTGTCAAATACATCACGTGCAGTAGTTGTCATTTCAAGAGGTTTGCAAAAAAGGAACTCATCTTTAAAGTCGCCATCATTAATATACCTCAGGTAAACCAGTAACTGTGAACAATTTGCAACGTCTGTAGATTCATGAAGCTGGATGCTAAATATTGGAAGTGGAGCGGATTTAATTTCCTGGATTACCAGATCAAGAATATCAGCAGACATGCCATCTACTCTTCTGTGGACAGTGTTGTTAGATAAGGAAATTGCACTCAATTTCGTAACAAATTTGTCTCCAAACATAACTCGAACAATGTCTTTGGCCGCTTATGTGATGGGGATGTCGCTATGATGTCATCACACAGGCTACTCATATGTGGGTGTATCTGTATGTGGGCGTATCTGCATGTGGACGGACCCGCCTGGAGATGGATAGAGGAGTGGTGTCTCGGTTCCTAAGCCCATCGGAAATATGTGTTTTCCGATGGTCTTAGGCGACTCCTGTGAAAGGGTCGTTCAACCCCCAAAGGGGTTGCGATCCACAGGTTGAGAACTGCTGAACTAGGGGAAGAAAATCTTATGATCTATATAGCTTCCCCACAGTGGTTCTCAACCTTCCTAATGCCGTGACCCTTTAATATAGTTCCTCATGTTGTGGTGACCTCCAACCATAAAATTATTTTCATTGCTACTTCATAACTGTAATTTTGCTACTGTTATGTCTTAGGTGACCCCTGTGAAAGGGTCGTTCAACCCCCAAAGGGGTCGTGACCCACAGGTTGAGAACCGCTGCCTTAGAGGAAGGCCATGGCAAGAGGTTTGGAGGGAATAGTGCAGTAGAGAGGATAAAATACATGGGTATATTCTTGGGCTAAATAAAAATGATTTACTGGGCCTGTGTGGGCCTATAGAGAAATAGTTCCTGTTTCTACACAGTTAGGGTTTGCTGAGCAACTCTTACTAAAACTTGGGACCTGGGATAAAAGGGCAGTCTAGGAAGGTAATTTACAACTGTATAGACATTGAAAGAATTCCAGAGAGATTTATTATCAGAGGTATGTGTTACATTTCATTTATAGATTACAAAACTATAGACAATGGTCTTATCTTTCTCCTAGAGAAATTTATTTACAATCCAAAAAGTTATAGTAAGAACACCAAAGTCTTCCCAAGAAGCAAAGGATTTTTCCTTTCTTTCAATAGGGACAGCACCCTGTCTCTTCTATATAATTGCCCAGATAGATTTACTTCTTCTGCATTCCTTGCAGGCCATATCAATTCTGTTTGTGTCGACTAAAGAGACATCTCTCATCTTGTCATCCCAAGTGTAAGAAATTGGGGTACAGGAGAACTACAATGTTCTTATTTCCTTGAAAGTAAGCAATAATTAAAACTACTCTGCCCCAGAAATCTCATATGTGCATTCAGTATAATATTAATAAATAGGGATATTAAAAATTTAGCTTGTGAACTCTATGCCTTCTTCACCTCTTATTTACATGGTTACAGTGAGTACAAATAGCTCAGACGTTTGTGCACCAATATTACTTCATATGTTTTACCAGTTGCTTTGCTACACAGGAGGAAATCCTGGAGATGGAAGACAGGAAACATGGTAGGCATCGTTCTCCTAGCTTTTGAGGATTGCCTTGGATAAATAACAATTGTGGCAACTTTCTGTCTTGATTACTTAACATGATCCTGACTGCCACTAAGGAGAACCCAAAGAGTCAGAATGGGTAGAATGGCCACGAGGCAATGCAGCTGTAGTGGGGGAGCGTATTGAAGAGAACACAAAAGAACAAACTGTATTGGTCGGTCAGGCTAGTTTCTGTTATGTGTGGTAGTAAACTACCTGCCGCCACAGAACATAACCCAACAAAATTTTATTTCCTTTTCAAGCAATGTGTCCAGTGCAGGTCAACAGAGAAACTCTGTTCATTATAATCACTCAGGGACACACAATGATGGAGATTTCATCACAGTACCTAATTCTATGATTGCACATTGACTCTTAAAACTTGTCTTTGGGTAAAACATATAACTTCGGTTCATATTTCTTGAGCAAAGAAAATCACATGACAACACCTAAATTCAAAGGCTAGGGAAGAGCAAGTCCTGTAACAGAGTAAAATGCTCATTGTCTCTACCTTAATTCCAGCCTGTATTTCTCCCATGGCCTTCAGGCTAATAGCTTCTGCCACACAAATGCTAATTAACTAGAGGAATTCTACTTGAGGTTTGAGAAGCCTTTGTCAGAGGGTGACTTTTTCCTGAAGAGGTGGGAAAACATGCACAAAGAAGTGACTGTTTTTATAAAGATTATAGGAGTCGGAGGGTGGCGGGCTGGGAGCCCACGGACAGCAGCGACCTTGGCTGTGAGTGGCGGCCTCAGCTGGGAGCGGCAGCCTCGGCTGGGAGCTGCGGCCTCGGCTGAGAGCAGCGGCCTCGGCTGGGAGCTGCAGGCTCCGCTGGGAGCGGCGGCCTCGGCTGGGAGCGGCAGCGGCACCGCCCTCGGGGGTAAGAGCCCCAGCTGCTCCACAGCGCAGAGGGCCGGGACAGAGCACTAAATAGCCACAGCCACTCACCTGGGGCTCCGACAGAGGGAGGGCAGACTGGACTGGAACTCTGAGGGGACACCTGGGATTTGGAGGGTGCTCAGAGTTTGTGCTGAGCTGTGGCCACAAAGGACGGTGGTGGCCAGCCCCTCCTTCCCGATTGCACAGACCTGCAACCAAGTTTGCTCCTTCCCGGACCTGTGGAAGCCCCTCCCTCGGAGATTCCCAGGTGAGGTAAAGAGGTAAAGAAATGCAAATTGAGGCTCATTAACAACCAGCATTGGCCCCACCCTCGGAAATCCTCTTACACTGTAAACATCGGAGGGAGGTTCTCATTCAACTGAGATCCTAAGGCTTTTCAAGTAACTGAGGCTCATAGCCTCCAGGCAAAAAGCTAGATCATAACTAAACCTTTCCTGAGCTTGCATATCTACCCAGGAAAGTGAGATTTGATAGTGGTGTTGAAGGAGGGCCCTCCACGCTCATCCAAACCCAGTAGAGGGAGCCACAAATAGCAGAACACCAACACCTACAGGGAAAATTTGGCAGGCTCCAAAACCCACTGTGATAGCAAAAATGGTGAAACAAAGAAACAGATCCCTAATGAAAGAACAAGAGAATGCCACCGAAGATGAGATAAATGAAATGCAGCTAAGCAAATTATCAGAGGTAGAGTTCCGAGCTATGATCTTGAGGAAAATAAACAGCATGAGTAAGGACATCAACACCATGAGTAAAGATATAGAAACACTGAAAACCAACCTAGTGGAAATGAAGAATGACATAGCACAAATAAAGAATACATTGGAAGGATTGACCAGCAGAGTAGAGGAAGCAGAGGACCGGATCAGTGAATTAGAAGACAGAGTAGAAAAAATCAATCAATAAGAAAACCAAAAGGAAAAAACAATGAGAAGAAAAATGGCGGCGGAGTGAATGGAAGCTACACAGACCATCTCCCAGGACCAAACTGGAATTACAACTAAAATAAAGACAAATCGTCGGGAAAAAGCAACAGAAAAGCAGCTTGCGAGGACGATACAACCAGGGACACTGACTCGATCCTGGTAGGATTGTGAAGGCGCGAGAGGGGGGCTGGGAGCCCACGGACAGCAATGGCCTTAGCCGTGAGCGGCGCCCGCCCTCGGGGTTAAAGCCAGCTCCAGCTCCACCGCGCAGAGCCGGAGCAGAGCGCTAAAATAGCCGCATCCACTCACTTGGGCTCCAGCAGAGGGAGGGCAGACTGGACTGGAACTGTGTGGGGACACCTGGGATTTGGAGGGCACTCACAGTTTTTGCTGAGTTGCGGCCACCCAGGACTGTGGCCTGGTCGTCTTACTCCATCCCAGGGCTCTGGGGAGAGGCGCCAGCCCCTCCCTCGGAGATCCATTCACACCCTAGTGGGCCATTGAAATGCAAACTGAGGCTCATTAACTACTAGCATCTACCCTACCCCCTGGAAATCCTCTCACACTGAACACCTGAGGGAGGTTTTCATTCAACTGAAAACCCAAGGCTCTTCAAGCAACCACAACTAATAGCCTCTAGGCAAAAAGCTAGAGGATAACTTAACCTTTGCTGGGCTTGCAAATATACCCTGGAAAGTAAGACTCCAGGGTGCTGTTTAACGTGGGTCCTCCCACGCTCATCCAAACCCAGTAGAGGGAGCCACAAACAACAGAACACCAACATCCACAGGAAAATTTGGCAGGCTCCAAAAACCACTGAGATAGCCAAAATGGGGAAACAAAGAAACAGAGCCCAAATGAAAGAACAAGAGACCTCTACCGAAGATGAGATAACTGAAACGGAGCTAAGCAAGTTAACAGAGCTAGAATTCAGAGCCATGATCTTGAGGAAGCTCAACAGCATGAGTAAGGACATCAACACCTTGAGTAAAGACATCCACACCATGAGCAAAGACATAGAAACACTGAAAACCAACCAAGTGGAAATGAAGAAGCAGCAAGAAGAAATGAAGAATGACATAGCAGAAATGAAGAACACATTGGAAGGACTAAACAGCAGAGTAGAGGAAGCTGAGGACCGGATCAGTGAATTAGAAGACAGGGTAGAAAAAAATCAACCAATCAGAAAACCAAAAGGAAAAAACAATGAAAAAACAGGAAGACAGCTTAAGAGAATTGTGGGACAACTGCAAACGTAATAATATTCGCATCATTGGAGTCCCTGAAAAAGAAGAAAATGAACAAGGATTAGAGAATATATTTGAAGAAATGACAGAAAACTTCCCTAATTTGGTGAACAAAGAAGGTATTCAAGTTCAAGAAGCACAGAGAGTCCCAAGTAAGAAAAACCCAAAGAGGCCCACACCAAGACACATAGTAATTAAAATGCCAAAAATTAAAAACAAAGAGAGAATCCTCAAGGCAGCAAGAGAAAAGCAACAGGTTACCTACAAAAGAACCCCCATCAGGCTATCAGCTGACTTCTCAACAGAAACACTACAGGCCAGAAGGGAATGGTATGAAGTAATCAAGGTCATGAACAACAAGGATCTGAATCCAAGACTACTCTACCCAGCAAGGCTGTCATTCAAAATAGAAGGTCAAATAAAGAGCTTCTCAGGAAAAAACAATGAAAAAACAGGAAGATAGCTTAAAAGAACTGTGGGACAACTGGAAACGTAATAACATTCGCATTATTGGAGTCCCCGAAGAAGAAGAAAATGAGCAAGGGTTAGAGAATATATTTGAAGAAATAGTGACAGAAAACTTTCCTAACCTGGTGAAGGAAGAAAGCATTCAAGTTCAAGAAGCACAGAGAGCCCCAAGTAAGAAGAACCCAAACAGGCCCACACCAAGACACATAATAATTAAAATGCCAAAAATCAAAGACAAAGAGAGAATCCTAAAGGCAGCTAGAGATAAGCAATAGGTTACCTACAAAGGAAACATCATTAGGCTATCATCTGACTTCTCAAGAGAAACACTACAGGCCAGAAGGGAATGGCATGAAGTAATCAAGGTCATGAAAAACAAGGATCTGAATCCAAGACTACTCTATCCAGCAAGGCTATCATTCAAAATAGAAGGTCAAATAAAGAGCTTCCCAGACAAAAAAAAGGCTAAGGGAATATATTAGCACCAAACCAGCACTGCAAGACGTGTTAAAAGGACTGCTATAATTATTACAAGAAATAGAAAGATAATTAGAACCACACTGTACAAAAATGGCAATAAATAAGTACATATCAATAATCACCTTAAATGTAAATGGACTGAATGCTCCAATAAAAAGACACAGAGTAGCTGACTGGATAAGAAAGCATGATTCACACATATGTTGCTTACAAGAGACCCACCTCACAACAAAAGACTCACATAGGTTGAAAGTAAAGGGATGGAAAAAAATCTTCCAAGCAAACGGAAAGGAAAAAAAAGCTGGGGTAGCAATACTCATATCTGATAAATTAGATTTCAAATTGAAGACCATAACTACAGACAAAGAAGGCCACTACATAATATTGAAAGGGTCTATCCAACAGGAAGATATAACCTTGGTAAATATATATGCACCCAATACAGGAGCACCAGAATATATTAAAAATTTTCTGGAGGACTTCAAAGGAGAAATCGACCGCAATACAATCATAGCAGGAGACTTCAAAACCACACTGACATCACTGGATAGATCATCTAGACGAAAAATCAACAAGGAAACAGAGACTCTAAATGAAGCACTAGATCAAAGGATTTAATAGATATATACAGAGAATTACACCCCAAAACTGCAGAATTCACATTCTTCTCAAGTGCACATGGGACATTCTCAAAGATAGACCATATGTTAGGGCACAAACTAAGTCTCTACAAGTTCAAGAAGATTGAAATCATATCAAGCATCTTCTCAGATGACAATGGCATGAAACTAGAAATCAATTGCAACAAGAACATGCAAAGACATTGGAACACATGGAGGCTAAATAGCATGTTACTGAACAATGAATGGGTTACCATGGAGATCAAGGAAGAATTTAAAAATTTCTGGAAACCAATGAAAATGAACACACAACAACGCAAAACCTATGGGATACTGTGAAAGCAGTTCTGAGAGGGAAGTGCATAGCACTACAGGCCCACCTTAAGAAAGAAGAAAAATTTCTAATTGACTACCTAACCTCACAACTTAAAGAACTGGAAAACAAACAAAAAGAAAACCCTAGAGCAAGTAGAAGGAAGGAAATAGTAAAGATCAGAGCAGAAATAAATGACATGGAGACCAAAAAAACAATTCAAAGGATCAATAAAACAAAGAGCTGGTTTTTTGAAAAGATAAACAAGATTGATGGACCCTTAGCTAGACTCACCAAGAAACAAAGAGAGAGAACCCAAATACACAAAATCAGAAATGAAAGAGGAGAAGTAACAACTGACACCACAGAAATACAAAGGATCATTAGCAAATACTATGAACATTTGTATGGCAACAAATTCGACAATCTAAGTGAAATGGACACATTTCTAGAAACACATAGTCTCCCAAAACTGAACCGGAAAGAGATAGAAAACTTGAACAGGCCAATAACAAAGAAGGAAATTGAAGATGTAATCAAGACTCTCCCAGCAAACAAAAGCCCAGGCCCTGACGGCTTCACTGGGGAGTTTCACCGAACATTCAAAGAAGAACTAACACCCATTCTCCTCAAACTATTCCAAAAAATTCAAGAGGAAGGAAGACTTCCAAACTCGTTTTATGAGGCCAGCATAATTCTCATCCCAAAACCAGAAAAAGACACTACAAAGAAAGAAAACTACAGGCCAATATCTCTGATGAACATAGATGCCAAAATCCTGAACAAAATACTAGCAAATCGGATCCAGCAATACATCAAAAAAATTATTCACCATGACCAAGTGGGATTCATTCCAGGGATGCAAGGCTGGTACAATATACGCAAATCAATAAATGTGATACATCACATAAACAAAATGAAAGATAAAAACCATATGATCATATCAATAGATGCTGAAAAAGCATTTGACGAAATCCAGCACCCATTTCTGATAAAAACGCTCAGCAATTTGGGAATAGAGGGATCATATCTCAACATTATAAAGGCCATATATGAAAGATCTACAGCCAACATCATACTCAATGGACAAAAACTAAAAGCATTTCCCTTAAGAACAGGAACAAGACAAGGATGCCCACTTTCACCACTCTTATTTAACATAGTACTGGAAGTCTTAGCCACAGCAATCAGACATGAAGAAAAAATAAAAGGAATCCAAATTGGAAAGGAGGAAGTGAAACTGTCATTATTCGCAGATGACATGATATTATACATAGAAAACCCTAAAGACTCCATCAAAAATCTACTAGACTTAATAAATGAATTTGGCAAGTAGCAGGATACAAAATTAACGTCAAGAAATCGATGGAATTCTTATACACTAATGATGAACTCACAGAAAGAGAAACTAAAAAAACAATCCCATTTACCATCGTGGCAAAGAAATTAAGATACCTAGGAATAAACTTAACCAAAGAAGTAAAGGACCTATTTGCAGAAAACTACAGGACACTGAAAAAGAAATAGAGGAAGATATAAAAAAGTGGAAGCACATACCTTGTTCATGGATTGGAAGAATTAACATCATTAAAATGTCCATACTACCCAAAGCAATCTACAGATTTAATGCAATCCCCATCAAAATACCAACGACATATTTCACAGAACTAGAACAAATACTTCAGAAGTTCATATGGAACCAAAAGAGACCCCGAATAGCTACAGCAATCTTGAAAAAGAAGGACAAAGTAGGAGGGATCACAATACCGGACATCAGGTTATACTACAAAGCTACTGTAATCAAAATAGCCTGGTACTGGCACAAGAACAGGCATATAGACCAGTGGAACAGAACAGAGAATCCGGAAATTGACCCAAAACATTATGCTCAATTAATATTTGACAAAGGTGGTAAGAGCATACAATGGAGTAAAGACAGCCTCTTCAATAAATGGTGTTGGGAAAATTGGACAGCTACATGCAAAAAAATGAAACTAGATCAACAGCTTACACCATACACAAGAATAAACTCAAAATGGATAAGACTTAAATGTGACTCATGAATCCATAAAGATCCTAGAAGAAAATGTAGGCAACAAAATTTCAGACATCATACACAGCAAAATTTTCACTGATATATCACCTAAGGCAACAGAAACAAAGGAAAAAATGAACACATGGGACTACATCAAACTCAAAAGCTTCTGCACAGCAAAAGAAACAACCATCAAAGTGGAAAGGCAACCCACTGTATGGGAGAGCATAATTGCCTATGATATATCAGATAAAGGACTAATTTCCAAAATATATAGAGTGCTCATACATCTCAAGAAAAGGAAGACAAAGAACCCAATTAAAAAATGGGCAGAGGAACTAAATAGACACCTCTCCAAACAGGACATACAAATGGCCAAGAGACATATGAAGAAATGTTCATCTTCACTAATCATCAGAGAGATGCAAATTAAAACAACAATGAGGTATCACCTCACACCTGTCAGAATAGCCGCCATCAACAAAGCATCAAACAACAAGTGTTGGCGAGGGTGTGGAGAAAAGGGGACTCTAGTACACTGCTGGTGGGAGTGCAAACTGGTGCAGCCACTATGGAAAACACTATGGTGTTACCTCAAAAAATTAAAAATTGAATTGCCATTTGACCCAGTGATCCCACTCCTAGGAATATACCCTAAGAAGCCTGAAACACCAATCAGAAAGAATACATGTACCCCCATGTTCATAGCAGCGCTATTTACAATAGCTAAGATCTGGAAACAGCCCAAGTGTCCATCAGTAGATGAATGGATAAAAAAGCTGTGGTACATATACACAATGGAGTACTATGCAGCTTTAAGAAAGAACGATCTCTTATCCTTTGCGTCGACATGGGAGGACCTGGAAACTATTATCCTAAGTGAAACAAGCCAAGCAGAGAAAGACAAACATCATATGATCTCACTTATTTCTGGAATATAATGAACATAACAGTGTGAGGAGCAGGGTAGTCCCGGGGACGTGGAAGTGGGGTACAGACTGACATCTGCCAGAAGAGGGGGTGGGGGAGGGGAGCGATGAACACAGAACTTGTACGCATGTACTCATAACCAATGGACATGGACAACAAAAATGGGGACGGGGCAGGGAGGGTGGGGTAGGGGGGTGTCAATGGGGGAAAAAAGGAGAATCATCTGTAACAAAAGTAAATTAATAATAAAAAAAATAAAAAAAGATTATAGACGTCTCCAGAACCAGACTCAGATCAGTGGGAATCAACAAACCTACCTGGAACAAAAGGATTTAGAAATGATGTTCTCTTCTTTAGATCCTTTTTCAGTGCCTCGTTGTCTAGATGTCTACAGCCCTCACCTACTTCTTTCCTTGCCTCTCCTCCCTTGCCTTGACATAAAAGATGCCTGAATTCTAGACTCCCTTAAAATAGATTTTCAGAAGCCATAAGTTAGCCCCATCTTCTCCAACAGGACCTTCTTGATCAATAAACCTTTCTTTACTTCAAACTCTGACATATGGAATATTGGCCTTTCTTTTGAAGCATGGAAAGTTTGTGGGTACCATATGAGCAAGTGAAGCAAAACTTTGCTCAAAAGTGGGGTCACATCATTTCATTTGTATGAAAGAGAAATTAATGACTATTTTCCTTAACTCATGATGTTTCAGGACTTGGTTACAGGAGTTTGGGTTTACCATAAGTACATGATAGAGAGATAGATAATAGGCGATAGATATTTAGATATACATACATAGAAAGAGCTTTGTACCCAAACTACACAAAATGTATCCTTTTCAAATGTTCATGGGGAATTTGCAAAAGTTGATGATGAACTAGGGCACAAAAATTCCTCAATTTCCTCAAAGAGAAATATACAAGTCATATTCTTGCGCCATAATGGAGAGCAAAACTGATAGTAAGGTAGATGCATGGCTTATAGATGACTGATAAATAGATAGATAGATAAATAGATTAACAATACCACTATCCTTCTAAATAACTCTTGGTTAATGAGGAAATAAATGAAAAATATCTGAAGGTGTGAATATGGAAGAAAGTGATATCACTACATATGAATATTTGGGGATGCATTTAAATAATAACATTCAGAGAAAATGTATAGTTTTAAATGCATCCATTAGAAATTATTTATAAAGTATGAAACACTGAAATTTAATAAATTAAGTACTTAATTCAAGAAGCTAGATAAAGAACAACAATACTAACCAAAGGAATATAGGACAAAAGAAACAATCAAGATAATATCAGACACTAATGAAATAGAATATACACAAACAAGAAAAATAAACTTGATAAGCACAAATATCAAGGTAGTTCTTTAAAATAATTAGACAAACCTCTGGCAAGTCTTGAGAAATAAAACTCAAATAGATATGTAAAAGAAAAAGTGACTTACAGAAATGTATTAGAGAATTTAAATCTTAAGATAATACAATAAACAACCTGTAGCCAGAAGACTTGACAATTTATATTAAATAGACAATATTTCAGGAAATCACTAATATATAACCAAGGTTGACTAAAGAATAGAAAATGTACATATCCTTTGATCCAGAAACATTCCATTACTATGAATTCATTCTAAAGATGTACTCAATGTATGTAAAATAACATGCATGCAAGGTTATTGGTAGTGCCAGGGTTTATAACAGCAAAAGGATAAAAATAACCTAATGATCTATGGAAGCCATAAATTCCTTTCTGATAAAACTGGACCTCCCTAACTGTAGACCGAGAAAGACTCTAATAGACTGTCTGGCCTGAGAATCCAGTCTCAGCCCCTCAAATTAAACCATAAGCTGTGGTTACAACAGTCTGTTCAAAATGGAAATCTGATAGTTGGGTACACAGGTGTGTGTATCATTACTTTGTATCTACTTCTAAAATTTGTCAAAATGTTTTAAATTTTCATTAAAAATGTGGTAGGCTTTCAGTTTCAGCTGTCACATGTAAAGTGCTTAGAAGTTTTCACTCCCATCATTACAATAAGAAAAATGCTAAATAATCTGAATATTAATTACTTTCTTTGGGCTCATCAGAGAATTGAGGTTTCATGTAAAACTGCCTCTCCAAAATTGGGAAAGACAGTTAAAAAAAGACAAATGCAGCTGAGACCAGCTTACCAGTAGTAAAAGTCAGAGCTATAAACTGGTAGGGAACACTTAAATAATGTTTAATTGAACAAGGAGACCTTCAGAATGAGGTGGCTCTAATGACATGGTGGCCGACATAAGCAACCCAAAATCTAAGCCTATAAACACCTCAAGGTTACAAAATTGAAACCGAAGGACGACCAATCACAAGCATCCAAATACATTTTAAAATATAGGCAATCAATAATTTCCTTAGTCTGCCTCTGCTTTTTCTCTATAAAAGTATCTTCCTAAGATATGAATAGACTCTTCTCCAAAGAGGACATAGAGATGGCCAATAGACAATGAAACATCACTAATCATCAAATAAATGCAAATTAAAACCACAATGAGATACCACTGTGCAAGTGTCAGAATGTTTATTATTAGTAAATCAACTAACAGCAAGTGTTGGCAAGGATGTGGAGAAAAGGGAACCCTTGTGCACTGTTTGCAGGAATGCAGATTGGTGCACCCACTTTGGAAAACAGTATGGAGTTTCCTCAAAAAATTAAAAATGAAACTGCCTTATGGTCCAGCGATTCCACTTCTGGATGTATATTTGAAATAAGATATGCATCCCTATGTTCATTGCAGTGTTATTTACAATAGCCAAAGTATGGAAGCAACCTAAGTGCCCATCAATAGATGGATGGCTAAAGAAGTGGTGGTAAAGAAAAAATGGCAGCAGAGTAAATGGAAGCTACACTGACCATCTCCCAAGACCAAACTGAAATTACAACTAAAATAAAGAAAAGCAATCTGGAATAACCAACTGTAGACCAGCTGGAGAGAACCCTTATAACCAGGAATGTAAAGAGGAGACCAAATTGAGACTGGTAGGAGGTGCAGAAGTGCGAAAGGGCAGCTGAGGGCTATCTTAGCTGTGAGAAGTTCCTTCTGAGAAATCTGGGGTTTAAACCCCAAGCCAGCTCCCTAACACAGAGTGTCAGAACAGGGAAAGGTGCCCACATAACACCTAGCTGTGAAAAACACCAGAGCAGAGGTTCTGTCTGGCAGGGAGAGGCACTGGGAACATAGGCACCCACCTTAAGGGCCAGAGCACTAAATTACAGCTACAATCACTCATCTTGGGCTTCTGCAGAGGGAGGGCTGACTGGATTGGACCTGAGGAAGGACAGTGGTGCTGAGGAGAGAACTGAGAAGGCCATCAGGTGCCCTATGCTGAGTTATTCCCCCAAGCTACAGAAACCATTTATCTCAGGTAGTATTTTCCCATCAAAGCAGTGTTAGCCCAGGGGGCAAGCAACTGCCCCACCGTTTGGAATTTAACCCTGCCCATTTGGGAGAATCCAAATCTGAGGCTCATTAACTGTTAGAGACTATCAACCAGCCTGCAGGCAAAGACGAGTTTCTGGACACTTTGAGCCTTGAGCCTGGTTCGAGGTCATTGGGTTTTGTGGATCTGGAGACTGAGCTGTGAAGGCTTAAGCCTGGTTCCCTGTGCTGAGCTATTAACTCACACGGCAGAAACCATTCTTTTCAAGCAGAGTTCTCCCATCAAAGTGGCTATAGCCCGGGGAGGGGGAACAACTGCCCCACCCACTGGAATGTAATCCCCTCCAGCCAGGAGGAGTCAGCACCTAACATAGAACTGGAACTTGAAGCTCATTAACTGTCAGAGACTACCAACCAGTCTTCAGGCAAAGATGAGTCTCTGGGCACTTTGAGCCTTGGGCCTGGCTCATGGTCATTGGGTTTTGAGGCTCTGGGGTCCAAGCTGTGAAGGTGGCTGCCTGGGCCCCTATGCGGAGTCATTAATCCACACTGCAGAAACCATTATCTTCAGGCATAATTTTCCTCTCAAAGCAGCTTTAACCCAGGGGGAAAAAATTGCTTCACCCACTGGAAATCCTCTCATCCTGCCCACCTGAGGGAGTTTTCATTCAGCTGAGGGCTACAACATGAGGCTCATCAAGTGACTGAGACTAAGAGTCAGCCTGCAGGCAGAGGCTCTGGAATACTTGAATCTTTGCCTGGCCTGTGACGTTGGTGTCCAGCTTGGTCCCTTCCATAAACATCCAAACCCAGCAGAGGGAGCCACAATCTGTGGAACATTGATACCCACAGGGAGACTTTGGCAGGCTCCAAACCCTGCCGAGACAGCCAAAGTGGTGAAACAAAGAAACAAATCCCAAATGAAAGAACAGGAGAATTCTCCAGAAGAAGAGCTAAATGAACTGGACATAGGCAAGCTATCAGAAATAAAGTTCAGAGTAATGATTATGTGGATGCTCAACAGCAAGAGAGAAGACATAGAAACAATGGAAAACAACCAATCAGAAATCAAGAATGACATAGCAGAAATAAAGAACTCATTGGCAGGAATAACCAGCAGATTAGAGGAAGCTGAGGATTGGATCAGCAATTTAAGAGACAGGGTAGAAAAAAAAATCACTCAATCAGAGAACCAAAAAGAAAAAAAAAATTAAAAAACAGGAGGACAGTTTAAGAGAGCTATGGGACAATATGAACTGTAACAATATCCACATCATATTAGTACCAGAAGAAGAAGAAAGTGAGGAAGGGTTAGAGAATCTGTTTGAAGAAATAGTGACAGAAAACTTGGTGAAGGAAAAAGGCATACAAGTTCAGGAAGCACAGAGAGCCCCAAATAAGAAGAACCCAAAAAGAGGCCCATGCTAAGACACATCAAAATTAAAGAAAAGAGAATCTTAAAGGCAGCAAGTAAAAAGCAACAGGTTACCTACAAAGGAGCTCCCATGAGTCTGTCAGCTGATTTTTTTTTTTTTATCCTCACCCGAGGACCTTTTTCCATTTTTTGTTCAGATACAGTGGGAGGGAGAGAGAGGAAGAGAGAGAGAAACATCGACACAAAAGGGACACATCGAGTGGCTGCCTCCCGCACGACCAACCAGGGCCGGGGACAAATCGCAACCGAGGTACGTGCCCCTAGCGGGAACCAAACCCGGGTCTCTCTGGACCACAGGCCGACGCTCTAACTGCTGAGCCAAACTGGCCAGGGCTGTCAGCTGATTTCTTAACAGAAACAGTACAGGCCAGAAGGGAATGGCATGAAATATTCAAGGTAATGAAAAACAAGGATCTGAATCCAAGACTACTCTATCTAGTCAGGTTATCATTCAAAATTGAAGGTGAAATAAAGAGCTCCCCAGGCAAAAAAAAAAAAAAAAAAAAAAAAAAGAAAAAAAAAAAGAAAAAGAAAGAAAAGAAAAGAAAAATCTAAAGGTGTTTATTGACACCAAGCCTGCAAAGCAAAAAAATGTTAAAGGGACTGCTGTAAGAAGAAGAAGAAGAAATAGAAAGAGAGAGTAACATAAACATAAATAATTAAAATGGCAATAAATAAGTACATATCAATAATAACTTTACATATAAATGGATTAAATGCACCAATCAAAAGACACAGAGTAACTGAGTGGATAAGAAAGCATAAGTCATATATATGTTGTCAACAAGAGACCCACATCACAACAAGAAACTCACACAGGTTGAAAGTAAACAGATAGAAAAAAATTTTCATGCAAATGGAAATGAAGAAAAGCTGGGGTAGCAATACTCATATCTCATAAAATAGACTTCAGAATGAAGGTTATAACAAGAGACAAAGAAGGCCACTACATAATATTAAAAGGATCTATCCAAAAGGAAGATATAACCTTGGTAAACATATATGGACCCAATAAAGGAGCACCAAAATATATTTAAAAACTTCTGGAGGACTTCAAAGGAGAAATAGACAGCAACACAATCATAGCACGGAATTTCAAACACCCACTGTCATCACTGGATAAATCCTCTAGACAAAATAAACAAGGAATCAGAGTCCCTAAATTATGCACTAGATCAGATAGATTTAATTGACATTTACAGAGAATTACACCCCAAAACTGCATAATACACATTCTTCTCAGGTGCACATGGAACATTTTCAGAGATAGACCACATATTAGGATACAAACTAAATCTCTACAAGTTCAAGAAGGTTTAAATCATATCAAGCAACTTATCAAATCACAATGACATGAAACTAGAAATTAATTATAATAAAAACACTCAAAACATTCAAACACATGGAGGCTAAATAACATGTTATTAAACAATGAATGGGTTACTAAGGAGATCAAGGAAGAAATAAAAAAAAAACTTCCTGGAAATGAATGAAAATGAACATACAACAATACAAAATCTATGGAACGCAGTGAAAGCAGTCCTGAGAGGGAAGTTCATAGCACTACAGGCCTACCTCAAGAAACAAGAAAAATTTCTAATAGACTATCTAACCCTGCAAATTAAAGAACTAAAAAGTGAACATAAGGAAAAACCTAAAACAAGTAGAAGGAAATAAATAATAAAGGTCAAAACAGAAATATATGACATAAAGACTAAAAAAAAAAACATTTCAAAAGATAAATGAAACCAAGTGCTGGTTCTTTGAAAAGATAAACAAGATTGATCAAACTTTAGCTAGATTCACCAAGAAACAAAGAGAGAGGACCCAAATAAACAAAATCAGAATCAAAAGAGAAGTAACAACTGACACCACAGAAATACAAAGAATTGTTAGAAAATACTATGAACAATTATATGCCAACGAATTGGACAACCTAGGTAAAATGGATAAATTCTTAGAATCACACGGTCTCTCAAAACTGAACTGGGAAGAGTCAGAAATCTTGAACAGACCAATAACAACTAAGGTAATTGAAGCTGTAATCAATAAACTCATGGCAACAAAAGCCCTGTTCTGGATGGCTTCACAGGGTAGTTTTACTGAACATTCAAAGAACTAACACTTATTCTCCTCAAACTATTCCAAAACATCTGAGAGGAAGGAAGACTCTCATGCTCTTTTTATGAGGCCAGCATAATCCTAATTCCAAAACCAGATAAAGACACCACAAAGAAAAAAAACTACAGACCAATATCCTGGATGAACATAGATGCCAAAATCCTCAAGAAATATTAACAAATCAGATTCAGCAATATCTTAAAAAAAATTATTCACCATGACCAAGTGGGATTCACTCCAGGGATGCAAGGTTGGTACAATATTCCCAAATGAATAAATGTGATATACCACATGAACAAAATGAAAGATAAAAATCATATGAACATATCAATATATTCTGAAAAGGCATTGACAAAATCCAGCATCCATTTCTGAGAGTGGGAAGAGAGGAATCATATCTCAACACAATAAAGACCATATATGAAAAACCTACAGCCAACATTATACTCAATGGGCAAAAACTAAAAACATTTCCCTTAAGAACGGAAACAAGACAGGGATATCCACTTTCACCACTCTTTTTTTTAACATAGTACTAGAATCTTAGCCACAGCTATTAGACAAAAAGAAAAAAGAAAAGGCATCCAAATTGGAAAGGAGACAATGAAACTGAATAATTTGCAGATGACATAATATTGTACATAGAAAATCCTAAAAATGTCATAAAAAATCTACTAGATTTAATAAATGAATTCAGCAATGTAGCACGATATAAAATTAACATCCAGAAACTGATGGCATTCTTATACAATAATAATGAACACTCAGAAAGGGAAACTAAAAAAAACAATCCCATTTATCAATGCAACAACAACAAAAAAATAAAATACCTAGGAATAAACTTAACCAAGGAGGCAAGAGACCTGTTCTCAGAAAACTACAGGACATTGAAAAAAAAATAGAGGGAAATATAAAAAGGTAGAAGCATATACCTTGTTCATGGATTGGAAAACGCAACATCATTAAAATGTCCATACTACCCAAAGTAATCTACAGATTCAATGCAATCCATATTAAAGTACAAATGGTATATTTCACAGATCTAGAACAAATACTCCAAAAGTTTATATGGAACCAAAAAAGACTCTGAATAGCCACAGCAACCTTGAAAAAGAACAAAGTTGAGGCATGACAATACTGGATATCAAGTTATACTACAAAGCCATTGTAATCAAAACAGCCTGGTACTGGCACAAGAACAGGCATACAGATCAATGGAACAGAACAGAAAACCCAGAAATTGACCCAAGACATTATGCACAATTAATATTTGACAAAGGAAACAAGAGCACATAATGAATAAAAGATAGTCTCTTCAATAAATGATGTTGGGAAAATGGGACCAGGTACATGAAAAAAAAAATGAAACTAGACCACCAACTTACACCAAACACAGGAATAAACTCAAAATGGATAAAATACTTAAATGTATCTTGTGAAACCATAAAAATCCTAGAATAAAATGTAGGCAGAAAAATGTCAGATATTACACGTAGCAGAATTTTCACTGATACATCGCCTAGGGCAAGATAAAAAAAAAGGGAAAAAATTATAAATGGGACTACATCCAACTAAAAACTTTCTGCACTTTAAAAGAAACCAGCATCAAAATGAAAAGGGAACCCATCATATGGGAGAACACATTTGCCAATGATCCATTGGATAAGGAGCTGATATCCAAACCATATAGAGTATTCATGCAACTCAACAAAAGGAAGACAAACAATCCAATAAAAAAATGGGTAGAGGGCCTGAACAAACACTTCTCCAAACATGACATACAAATGGCCAACAAACATATGAAAAAATGCTCATCATCACTAATCACCAGAGATATGCAAATTAAAACGACTATGAGATATCACCTCACACCTGTCAGAATGGCTGTCAACAAATCTTCAAACAACAAGTGTTGGCGAGGGTGTGGAGAAGAGGGTACTCCAGTACACTGCTGGTGGGAATGCAGACTGGTGCAGCCACTACAGAAAACAAGGTGTTGCTTCAAAAAATTAAAAATGGAATTGCCATTTGACCCAGTGATTCCACTTCCTGGAATATATCCTAAGAAGCCTGAAATACCAATCAGAAAGAATATATGCACCCCTATGTTCATAGCAGCACTATTTACAATAGCTAAGATCTGGAAACAACCCAAGTGTTCATCAGTAGATGAGTGGATAAAAAAGCTATGGTACATATACACAATGGAGTACTATGCAGCTGTAAGAAAGAAAGATCTCTTACCCTTTTAGGCTGCATGGTGAGACCTGGAGAATACTATGCTGAGCAAAATAAGCCAGTCAGAGAAAGACAAGCACTCCATGATCTCACCTGTTTATGGAATATCATGAACAAAATAAGCTATAGATCTAAACAGATCCATAGACATAGAATTAGGGAACAGATGGACGTGGAAGCAGGGAGGAAAGGGTTAATTGGGACACCTGTAATACTTTCAACTGTAAAGATAAAAAAAGAAGTGGTGGTACCTATATATAATGGAATATTACTCGGCCTTAAAAAAGAATGAAATCTTACCATTTGCGACAGCAAATGAAATAAATCAGCACAGAAAGACAAATACTATATGATTTCACTTACATGTGGAATCTAAAGAACAAAATAAATGAACAATCAATATTGAGACAGACTCACAGATGCAGAGAACAGACTGATGGCTGCCAGAAGTGAGGGGCTTGATGGACTGGATGTAAAAGGTAACAGAATTAAAAAGTACACATTGGTTACAAAATAGTCACAGGGATGTAAAGTACAGCTTAGGGAATATAGTCAATAACATTGTAATAACTATGTATGGTACCAGGTGGGTATTGAAAATATCGTGGGAAACACTTTGTATGGTATATAATTGTCTAATTACTGTGCTGTACACCTGAAACTAATACAAAATAATACTGAATATTAACTATAATTGAGAAATAAAAATTTTAAAAAGTTTCTTCCTGAGCTCCTATCAATGGAGTGTTCCTAACTACTTCTAGTTTGGCACTGCCCAATCCGAATTGATTTTTGCTTAAATAAACTATTTAAAAATTTTTAATGTGCCTCAGTTTATCTTTTAACAATGTAAACATAGAAAATTGCTGGAAACTGAATGCGTACTAGCATGGGACTGAGAAACTCCTGCATCTACAGTTTACAGGGGCCCCATACTTTCATGGGTTTTACCTCCAGGAACCCTATCAGATTTCCACAGGAAAAAGCCAAGAAAAATCACCTGGTGTCTATGGCAGTGGGAGGGAAAAGTAACCATATTGCATTTTTTATAACAAAAACCTACTCTCTAGTGAAAATAACTTTACCAGAGACTTATTTCACATAAGCAGAAGACTCCAGCCACCTCTAGCATTCTTATCTCACATAAGTTGGGAGGAGAGGTAAGAAAACTTTCTGAAAGACACAGCTCAGGAAAATAGTAATACTAGAAGATTGAGATTTAGTCATGATATTATAGGAGACTTTTGTTCTCCCGCACCTTACCATCATATTAACATGTCTCCATTATGATAACAAAATATTATAGCTGAAAAACCTGCAAAAGACAGATATAGTTCCTAGGGAAAACCAAAAACAACAGTGGAGAAAATTAAAACAAGCATATTATAAGAAATTTAAGTCTCTGGCACCTACAGCTGCAATACTAGCCAGACTGACATAAAACTTCACACTATAAAGGCCTATTTGCTTCAGTTCCTACTGCCAAATATATCATGTCTGGCTTTTCAACAACAAAAATTACATGGCATGGTAAAGGACAAGGAAAAATACAATCTGCAGAGACAAAGCAAGCATCAGAAACAGGCTCAGATATGACAAAGATGTTGAAATTATCAGACAGGGAATTTAAAATATTTATGATATGTTAAGAGATGTAATGGAAAAGTAGACAATATGCAAGAAAGGTAAGCAGATATAAGCTGAGATATGGAAACTCTAAAAAAGACTCAAAAGGAAATGCTAGAATAAAAAAAAGACATAAACTAAGAATATTTTTGATGAGCTCAGCAACAGACTGGACATGGCTGAGGAAGAATTAATAAGCTTGAAAATATGTCAATAAAAATCATCCAAATTGAAATGTAAGAAAAATAAAAAGTGAAAAAAATAGAACAGAGTATTCAAGAACTGTTGGACAATTTCAGAAGATATAATATTTAAGTAATTGGAATACCAGAAGGAAGATAAATAATTAAACAACATATTTCCAAATATCTCTGGGTCATGGAAGAAGTCCCTAATATAAATTTTAAAATATTTTGAATTAAGTTACAATAAAAATGCAAAAATTTGTGCGGCAAAAACAGTATTTAAGGGTAAAATTTATTGGAGAAAAAACTATCTAAAATCAAAACCTAAGATTATGCCTTAGGATTCTAGAGAAAGAGCAAATTAAGCCTAAGGCAATCAAAGAAAAAGAAACAAGAAAAAATTCTGCAGAAATCAATGAAATTAAAAACAGGAAAACAATACAGAAAATCAATGAAATCAAAACTAGGTATTTGAAAAGTTCAACAAATTGATAATCTTCTAGCAAGATTAATAAAAAAAAGTTAGAAGACACAAGTTACCAATACTAGAAATGAGAAAGGGATCATCACAACTGATCCCATGGGCATTAAAAGGATAATGAAGGAATTGAAGAAATGTTGACAACTATATGTTCACAAATGTAATAAATTAGATCAGACTATCTTCAATGACATAAACTCCAAAATCTGACACAAGGATAAAAAATTAACCTGAATAAATATATATCCAATAAATAAATAAAATAAAAATTAATATCTTTCAAAAGAGAAATCACTAGGTCCAGATGGTTTCACTGGAGAATTCTAACAAACATTTAAAGAATAGCAATTCTGCACAAGCCCTTCCAAAAAATAAGGCACAAGGAATACCCTAACTCATTCTATGAGACCATTATCCTAACATCAAAACCAGTTACAGATATTACAAAATAGAAAACGTACATACCAATATCTCTCATGATTATAGATCCAATGATATTTAATAAAATATAAACACATTTAATCTAGCATGTATAAAATGATTATACACCATGACAAAAGGAAATGCTAGAATAAAAAAAGACCTAACAAAGAATGCTTTTGATGAGCTCAGCAACAGACTGGACATGGCTGAAGAAGAATTAATGAGCTTGAAAATATGTTAATAAAAATCATCCAAATTTCAGAGGTGTCTCTTTAGGTCCTCTGCCCATTTTTTAACTGGGTTCTTTGTCTTCCTTTTGTTGAGTTGTGTGAGTACTCTATATATTTTGGAAATTAACCCCTTATCTGATGTATCAATGGCAATTATGCTCTCCCATATAGTGGGTTCCCTTTCCATTTTGATGGTTGTTTCTTTTGCTGTGCAGAAGCTTTTAAGTTCCATGTAGTCCCATGTGTTCATTTTTCCCTTTGTTTCTCTTGCCTTAGGTGATGTATCAGTGAAAATTCTGCAGCATATGATGTCTGAAATTTTGTTGCCTGCGTTTTCTTCTAGAGACACCTCTCCAAACAGGACATACAAATGGCCAAGAGACATATGAAAAAATGCTCAATGTCACTAATCATCAGAGCGATGCAAATTAAAACAACAATGAGGTATCACTTCACACCTGTCAGAATGGCTGCCATCAACAAATCATCAAACAACAAGTGCTGGCGAAGGTGTGGAGAAAAGGGTACCCTAGTACACTGCTGGTGGGAATGCAGACTGGTGCAGCCACTGTGGCAAACACTATGGTGTTACCTCAAAAAATTAAAAATGGAATTGCCATTTGACCCAGTGATCCCACTTATAAGACTATACCCTAAGAAGCCTGAAACACCAATCAGAAAGAATATATGTATCCCTATGTTCATAGCAGCACTATTTACAATAGCTAAGATCTGGAAACAGCCCAAGTGTCCATCAGTAGACGAGTGGATAAAAAAGCTGTGGTACATATACACAATGGAATACTATGCAGCTGTAAGAAAGAAAGATCTCTTATCCTTTGAGACGACATGGAGGGACCTGGAAAGTATTATCCTAAGCAAAACAAGCCAAGCAGAGAAAGACAAATATCACATGATCTCATTTATTTGTGGAACATAATGAACTAAACAAACTGACCCAGAGTCATAGAAGTAGGGGCGGGGGGGAAGGAAGGGATAAACCACAGAACTTATATGCATGTATGCATAACCGATGGACATAGACAACAAAGCTGGGGACAGAGTGGGAGGGGATGGGGAGGAAGGTGTCAATGGGGGGAAATAGGAGAAACGTCTGTAACAAAAATAAATTAATAAAAAGAAAATCATCCATATTGAGATTTAAGAAAAATAAAGAGTGAAAAAAATAGAACAGAATATTCAAGAACTGTGGGACAATTTCAGAAGGTGTAACATTGAAGTGTCATTCCAGATATACAATGCTGGTTTAACATCCAAAAATATAGTAATGAAATTCATGAAATCAACAAGCTAAAGAAAAATATCACATTATAATATCAATTGGTGAGAAAAAGCATTTGCTAAATCCAACACACAATCATGATAAAAATAGCCTCAGTTAACTAGGAAGAGAAGGAAAGTTTCTCAATGCTTTCCACCTAAGATCAGGAAAAAGGCAAGGATGTTGTCAGGCCAGTGTGGCTCAGGTCGCTGGTTCGATTCCCGGTTGGGACACAAGCCCAGGTTGTAGACCCAGTTCCCAGTGTGGGGCACGCAGGAGGCAGCCAATCAATGTTCTATCTCATTGATGTTTCTATCTCTCTCTCCCTCTCACTTCCTCTCTCTCTGAAATCAATAAAAGAAATAAAATAAAAATAAAAATAAAGGCAAGGATGTCCCCTCTAACAACTCCTATTTAACATTGTACTGGAAGTCCTAGCTAGTACAATAAGAACAGAAAAGTAAAAATCTCTTCCATTTTAGAGCAGAGTAGAATTCCATTGTGCAAATGTGCTACAGCTTTTTTATCCATTCATCTTCTGATGGACTCTTGGGCTGCTTTCAATTCTTGGTTATTGAAAATAACACTGTAAAGAACATAGGTGTATATATATTCTTTCGAATCAGTGTTTCAGGTTTCTTCAGATAAATTCCCAGACATGGAATTGCTAGGTCATAAGGTAGTTTCATTTTTAAGTTTTTGAGGTAACTCCATACTGCTTCCCACTGCACCAATCTGCATTCCCACCAACAGTGCACAAGGGTTCCCTTTTCTCCACATCCTTGCCAACTCTTGTTGGTTGATTTACTGATGGTAGCCATTCCGATAGGAAGAAAAATTTACCCTTTGCAACAGCATGGATGGACCTAGAGAACATTATGCTAAGTGAAATAAGCCAGTAAGAGAAAGACAAATATTATATGATTTCACTCATATGTGGAATTTAATGTACAAACTGAACTACCAAGCAAAACAGACTCATAGAGAGCAGGCGGACGGGGGGGTGGGGGTGCTGGCAGAGTGTTAGAGTTGGAGGGATTGAGCAAAAAAAAAGAGAGAGAGAGAAACCATGGTGATGAATAACAGTGTGGTGATTGCGGGGAGGGGGGGAGGTGGAAGAGGGCATAGAGGGGGTAAATGTGATGGAAAATAAAAAGATCAGAAAAGTAAATAAAATATGTATATTTGGGAAAGGAAAAACAGGACTCCCTTTGTTCACCAAAGAAATCTTTGCTTATGTAGAAAAATCAGACAGAATTGATATCAATAACAAAATACTCTTGGAACTAAAAAGTGATTATAGCAAGGTCACAGAAAATAGGATTAATACTTTAAAAGGTCAGTTGCTTTCATATATACTATCAATGAATAAATCAAATTTTAAATTAAAATACCATTTACCTTTTTTTCTTTTATCTTTATTGTTGAAAGTATTACAGATGTCCCCCCTTTTCCCCCATTGACTCCCAACCCCTCCTGCTTTCCCCAAACTATTGTCTGTGATCATTGGTTGTGCATACATACATAAAAATACCGTTTACAATACTCCTCCCCAAAATCAAATACCAAAGTATAAATCTAAGAAAAGGTAGGTACAAACCAAGATAAAATGTTGTACATTTCACAAAAATTAACCCCAAAGAACTTGTAGACCTAAATGTGAAATGAAGAAACTATAAAATATCTGGAAGAAAACCAATATGAACTTGGAATTGGTGATTTTTTTTTTCTTTATTGATATTAGAGAGAGAGGGAGAATGAGAGAGAGATAGAAACATCAATGAGAGAGAACATCGATTGGCCGCCTCCTGCATGCCCCCCATTGGTGATCAGGCCCACAACCTGGGCATGTGCCCTGACCAGGAATCGAACCGGTGACCTCTTGGTGCATGGGTTGACGCTCAACCATGGAGCCACACTGGCCGGGCATGAGTTTTTAAATACAATACCAAAGGCATGATCCATGGAAGAAAAACTGATAAACTGTACTATGTTAAAAAATGTTTAAATATGTGCTCTGTGAACGACACTATTAAGATAATGAAAAGAGAAGCTACAGAGAGGGAGAAAATGGTTGCAAACATTTATCTGATAAAAGACTTGCATACAAAATACAATGGACTTAAAATTCACCAATGGAAAACAAACAACTCACTTTATTTATTTATTTTTAACTGAATTTATTGGCGTGACATTGGTTTGCAAAACCATACAGGTTTCAAGTGTACAACCCAATAATGCATCACTTGCACACTGCAGCATGCACACATCACTCCAAGCAAAGTCTCTTTCAATTTCCATTTCACCTCATCTTGCCCACCTCCACCTACCCCTTCTTTCCCTCTATCACCACATAGTTGTCTGTATCTATGTGTTATGTATAATTGCTAATCTCTTCACTTTCTTTCATCCAGTCCACTCTTCTCCCTGATAGCTGTCAGTCTGTTCCATGTGTTCATGCCTCTGTTTCTATTTTATTTATCAGTTTATTTTGTTCATTAGATTCCACATATAAGTGAGATCGTATGGTACCTGTCTTTCTCTAACTGGTTTATTTCACTTACCAAATAATCTCCAGGTCCATCCATGCTGTCACAAAAGGTAACTTTCCAATTTTTTATTGTCATGTAGTATTCCATTGTGTACCACAGCTTTTTAATCCACTCATCTACTGATGGGCACTTGGGCTATTTCCAGATTTTGGCGATTGTAAATAATGCTGCTATGAACATAGGGGTGCATATATTCTTTTTTTTTTTTTTTTTTTTTTTTTTTGCCATCCAACCCTTTTTAATGTGCAGTTCAGCAGTGTCAAGTACATTCACATTGTTGTAAAACAGACCTCCAGACTGTCCATCTCCCCAAACTGAAGCTATACCCATTAAAAACCACTCTTCGACCTCCTCCCCCAGCCGTGGCAGCCACGCTCTGCCGTGTCTCTGTGAGGGGCCCTGGGGAGCTCCTGTGAGTGGAATCGTACAGTGTTTGTGTGTCTGGCTTAGGGTTCGCCGGTGTTGCAGCACAATCTCCTTTCTTTCCTGCGCGTGTCATACGTCGTGTTTATCCATTCATCCACCGATGGACACCTTTTGGTTGGAATAATGCTTCTGTGTGTGCATGGGTCTACAAATCCCTGCTCTCAATTCTTTTTTTTTTTTTTTTTTTTTTTTTTACTCTTTTTTTTTTTTAATTTTATTGTTGAATGTATTACAGATGTTCCTCATTTTTCCCCCATTGCCCCCCTCCTCCCCATTTCCGCCCCCCTCCTGCTTTTCCCCACACTGTTGTCTGTGTCCCTTAGTTATGCATATATACATATAAGTTCTTTGGTTTATTTCTTCCCACCCCCCAACCCCCCTTCCCTTTGAGGTTTGTCAGTCTAACAACGAATTTATACTTCTTAATCCCTTCACCTTTTTCACCCCTCCCCCCAGCCCCTACCCATCTGGTAACCAACAAAAGTTCTCTGTATCTATGAGAATGTTTCTGTTCTTCTTGTTCATTTTGTTTGTAGAAAAATTGTTGATAGATATGTATTTATTGCCATTTTGTTTGTTCATATTTTTTTATCTTTTTCTTCAAGAAGACCCTTCAACATTTCATATAATAATGGTTTGGTGGTGATGAACTCCTTTAGCTTTTCCTTGTCTGGGAAACTCTTTATATGGCCATCGATTCTAAATGACAGCTTTGCAGGATAGAGTAATCTTGGTTGTAGGTTCTTGCTTTTCATCACTCTAAATATTTCTTGCCACTCCCTTCTGGCCTGCAAAGTTTCTTTTGAGAAATCTGCTGACAGTCTTATGGGAACTCCCTTGTAGGTAACAAACTGCTTTTCTCTTGCTGCTTTTAAGATTCTCTCTTTGTCTTGAACCTTTTGCATTTTGATGATGATGTGTCTTGGTGTGGGCCTCTTGGGGTTCATCTTGTTTGGGACTCTCTGTGCTTCCTGGACTTGTATGTCTGTTTCCTTCACCAAGTTAGGGAAGTTTTCTGCCATTATTGTTTCAAATAGGTTTTCGATTTCTTGTTCTCTCTCTTCTCCTTCTGGCACCCCCAAGATGCGAATGTTGGCACGCTTGAAGTTGTCCCAGAGGCTCCTTACACTATCCTCATTTCTTTGGATTCTTTTTTCTTTTTGCTGTTCTGATTGGGTGTTTTTTGCTTCCTTATATTCCAAATCGATGGTTTGCTTCTTGGCTTTACCTTCTCTACTATTGATTCCCTGTAAATTATTCTTTATTTCAGTTAGTGCCTCCTTCATTTCTGACTGGTCCTTTTTTATGCTCTTGAGGCCCTCTCTAAGTTCACTGAGGTTCTCACTAAGTCCATTGAGCATCCTTATAAGCAGTATTTTGAACTCAGCATCTGTTAGGTTGCTTAACTCCATTTCACTTAGTTCTTTTCCTGGAGTTTTGTTCTGTTCTTTCATTTGGGACCTGTTTCTTTGTCTCCTCATTTTGGCTGCCTCCCTCTGTTTGTTCCAATGTATTACTTAGCGAGAGGTGTGGGGCTAGCTGAGACCAGATGCTGCTTGTTTGAATGATTTCAGGAAAAGCTGAAGCAGGCTCCAAGACAGGCCAATCCTATGGTGAAGCAACTGGCAACAGCTTGGGTGGGCCTGAAAGTTGGGTGGGGCAGGGCCTCAGGGAATCACCAGGGCGGGGCCAACAGTGTGTGCCAGGTTGCTGGAGTCCCAGATATGGCGGTGTCTGCCGGCTCAGGAAGGGCTCACCAAAGGAACAAAAGCCTCTGATAGCACGTCTGTCCAGGTCGGTCCAGGAGAAAGCTGCCTCTCCAGCCTCGCTCCAATGCCAAACAGCTCAGTTCTTCCCCATATGATTCTGGTGCCTTTCTGGCTCCCTCCCCCACGCTGGAGCCTGGAGGGTGGGAGTCCGAGTAAGTCTGTGCGCGGGCCCTTTAAGAGGAGCTGCGGGGGCTCCAGCCGCCTCAGCCTCAGTTCCTGCTGGTTTTTCCAGCCAGAAGTGATGGGGACTTCTCTTCCTGGCACTGGGACCCTGAGCTGGGCACCTGGTGTGGGACGGGGACCCCTCAGTCCTCAGGGAGGACCTTCCCAGCCGAGGTATCCCAATTTTTATCTGCCACACGTGGGTGTGGGACCAGCCCGTCGCGCCTCCGCCCCTCCTACCAGTCTGGATGCGGCTTCTTCTTTAATTTCGTAGTTGTAGGACTTCCATTCAGCTTGATTTCAGGCGGTTTTGATGGTTGTTCTGTAGTTTAGTTGTAACTTTGATGTGGTTGTGGGAGGACGCGATACTGCGTTTACCTACGCCGCCATCTTGACCGGAACGGGGTGCATATATTCTTTAAAATTAGTGTTTCAGGATTGTTAGTATGTATTCCCAGAAGTGGAATCACTGAGTCAAAAGGCAGTTCCATTTTAAAATGTTTGAGGTAACTCCATACTGTTTTCTACAGTGGCTGCACCAGTCTGCAGTCCCATCAACAGTGCACGAGGGTTCCCTTTTTTTTCACATCCTCACCAGCGCTTATTTTTTGATGTATTGATGATAGCCCCTCTATCAGGTGTGAGTTGATATCTCGTTGTGATTTTACTCTGCATCTCTCTGATGATTAGTGATGCTGAGCATCTTTTCATATGTCTATTGGCCATCCATATGTCTTCTTTGGAGAATTGTCTATTCAGGTCCTTTGCCAATTTTTTAATAGCATTGTTTGTCTTCATGGTGTGGAATTGTATAAGTTCTTTATATATTTTGGAAATTAACCTTTTATCAGATATATCATCATCAAATATGTTTTCTCATTCAGTGAATTCCTTTTTCATTTTGTTGATGGTTTCTTTTGCTGTGCAAAAGTTTTTTATTTTGATGTAGTCCCATTTGTTTATTTTTTCCTTTGTTTCCCTTCCTTGAGGAGATATAGCAGCAAATATATTTAGCAGATATATTTTATAGTTTCTTCATTTTACATTTAGGTCTACAAGTTATTTGGGGTTAATTTTTGTGAAATGTACAATATTTTATCTTGGTTTGTACCTACCTTTTCTTAGATTTATACTTTGGTATTTGATTTATTCTTCTTGTTTGATCTTGATGCAAGAAATGTCTGAGATTTTACTGCCTATATTTTTTTCTAGGATTTTTATGTTTTCATGAATTATATTTAAGTCTTTTATCCATTTTTAGTTTATTATTAAGTGTAGTGTTAAGATGGTGATCCAGTTTCAGTTTTTTGCATGTACCTGTCCAATTTCCCCAACATCATTTATTAAAGACTCTCTTTTTACTTCATTGTATGCTCTTGCCTCATTTGTCAAATATTAGACCATAAATGTGTGGGTTTATTTCTGAGCTCTCTGTTCTGTTCCATTGATCTAGATGCCTGTTCTTATGCCAGTACCAGGCTGATTACAATGGTCTTGTAGTGTAGTTTGATATTAAGTTTGTGATACCTTCAACTTTGTTCTTATTTCTCAAGATTTCTGAGGCTATTTGGGGTTTCATGGTTAGATATAAATTTTGGGTACATTTGTCCTAGATTTGTGAAATATACCATTACTATTTTAATAAGAATTGCACTGAATCTATAGATTGCTTTGAATAGTATGAATATTTTAATGATGTTAATTCTTCCAATCCATGAACATGGTATAAGCTTCAACTTATTTGTATCTTCCGCAATTTGTTTTTTCAATATCCTATAATTTTCCGAGTATAGTATAGATCTTTTACCTCCTTGGTTAAATTTTTTCCTAGGTAACTTGCTTTTTTTTTTTTTTTTTTTTTGTAATAGTAAATTAGATTGTTTTCTTAATTTCACTTTCTAATACTTCATTATTGATGTAAAAAAATGCCACAAATATCTGAATATTAATTTTGTATCCTGTTACTTTGCCGAATTCATTTATTAGAACTAGTAGTTTTTTGGTGGAGCCTGTAGGTTTTTTTATTTTATTTTTTTTGTACAGTATCATGTCATCTGCTAATAATGACAATTTTACTTCCTCCTTTCCAATCTGGATGTCTTCTATTTATTCTTCTTGTTTGATCCCTGTGGCTAGGACTTCCAGTACTATGTTGAATAAGAGTGGCGAAAGCGGACATCCCTGTCTTTTTTTAAATGTTTTTTTTTTCCTTTATTGATTTTGGTCAGTGCTCAACCACTGAGCCACATCTGCTGGGCCGGACATCCCTGTCTTGCTCCTGATCTTAAGGGAAATGCTTTTAGTTTTTGCCCATTGAATATGATGTTGGCTATAGGTTTTCATATATGGCCTTTATTATGTTGTGGTATGATCCCTCTATTCCCACTTTGCTGAGTTTTTATCATAAATAGGTGCTGGTTTTATTGAGTGCTTTTTCTGCATCTATTGATATATTCGTGTGACTTTTATTCTTCATTTTGTTTATGTGACGTATCATTTTTATTGATTTGTGAATATTGTACCAACCTTGTATCCCTAGAATAAATCCCACTTGATCATTGCATATGATCTTTGAAAACAAAAAAATCAGTTTAAAACTAGGTACAAGATTTAAGCAGGTACCTCAAAATATACAGGTGACAAATAAGTGTAGGAGATGTTGAATATAATTTGTTATTAAGGAATAGCAAATTTAAAAAAGATACCTCTACACACATATTGGAATGTCTAAAATTGAAAAACAAACAAACAAACAAAAAACCAACCTTACAAGTCCAATGGCTGATGAGAATGCAGAGCAGGAGGAAATCATGTTCATTTCTGGTAGAAATAAAAAAAAATGGTACATACACTTAGAAGACAGTATGTCATTTTAAAAAAATGAACAGAAAAAAAATGGTAATGGGCAGGACTGGAGCGTGGGTGAGTGTGTGAGAGTGTGAGAGAGAGTGTGAGTGAATGTGACGTGGAAGACCAACCTTGAGCAGTGCAGAGACATGGGACAGAAGGTTCCTGAACTGTGGATGGAAGGCAGAAGGATATGTGGTAAGTGGTGAGCCAGTGAACTTTTCCCAGTGCAGCCGGGAAGACCTGCCATTTTGGAGGATCCCAGGTCTTCTCTGGGAGGAGGAAACGGGGAGCGGCTGGGGCCCAGCAACCTGAGTCCACTAGGGTGCCTTGCATAATCCCTCCAGTGAACTCACCTGTGTTGGCACGGTCAGCACACAGTAGGTGCTTGCAGCAGTAGCCGAAACCAGCCGGGAGCCGGAGCCCCATTCCCAACAGCAGCAGTGGCTCGCTCAGGCCTGCAGCAGCAGCTCTGCGGCCAGCAGGACCCAGGCCCATGGCGGTGCACACCCAGCCCAGGATCCAGGCCCACAGCAGTGCACAGGCTCCAGACTTCCGGCCCGAAGCGGCACACAGCCAGCTCGGGACCCAGGCCTGCGGCGGCACGAAGCCAGGCCGGGACCCAGGCCGGGACCCAGGCCCTCAGTGGCGGGCAGGCCAGCCAAAGCCCTGGGCTCCAGGCCTGCAGCAGCGCAGCAGCCTGCCCAGGCTCAAGGCAGCTTGCCCAGGCTTGCAGGGGCACTAGCACCAGCTTGGGAGCCTGACACCTCCCCCCTGCAGCAACAGTGACTGGGCGTGAATAGAGCCCCACCCCAAACAGGCATTAGCAGCTCAGTCTGGCAGCTGAAACCATCCCAAGCTGCATCAGCAAAGACTGACCAAGAGCGGTGCCCCAGACCAAGCAGCAGGGCTAGGGCAGCTGAGGCCAGCCCCTGACAACTACAGAAGTGGAGTTGGAGTGGAGCACCTCCCCCCAACAGCAGCAAAATCCCAGGTGCAGAGCATCCTCAGCCCCCAACAGCAGTAAAGGACTGGGACCTGAGAGCACCCCCTAGCAGCAGCAGCAGCAGCAGAGGCAGTAGCAGTACAAACTGGGAGCTGACACTTGCCCCCAGCAGCGATTGTTCGGGAGATGATCCCCACCAGGCAGCAGGGTCCCCCAACAGTACACTAGCAAGACCCACGCACCCCAGAAGTGCACCAGTGGAACCCACGAACCCCAGCAGCATACCAACGAAACCCACGAATACCAGCAGGACACCAGCTGGACCCACACGCCCCAGCAGCATACCAGAGGGACCCACGAACCCCAGAAGTGTGCCAGTGGAACCCACGGACCCCAACAGTGTACTAGTGGAATCCCACACACTCCAGAATTCTACCAGCGGGTCCCCCACACCCCAGCAGAGCACCAGACAAACCTGCGCACCCCCAGGCAGCAGCAGCACATATCGGCAACTAAGACCCATCCTCAGCAACATCAGCAGAAGCCGAACAAGAGTGGAGCCCCAGCCCAAGCAGCAGCGAGTCTCGGGGAGCCGAGACCAGCACGACAGACCAATTCCAGCCGCCAGGTGTCAACCCTCCAGGACCCACAGCAGACAAGAGGAGTCATACACCAAAAAAGGCTGAGAGGCAAAGCAGCCTTAATTGATACACGCTGACCTGCCTACACATTCAAACATCCCTCACTAGGCTTAGAACTACCACATTGCTAAAATGATGAGACAAAGAAACAACACCCAAGTGAAAAACAAAGAGAAATAACCAGAAATGGAACTACAGGAACTAGAAGAAAGCAACTTGTCAGACAAAGAATTCAAAGCAACGATTATAAGGGTGCTCAAACAATTTGGTGAGAACTACAAGCAACTTCATAAAAATTATGAAGAGCTCACTGGGAACTACTTCACCTTAAAAAAAGAGGTAGAAGCTATGCATAAAGAGGTAGAAGCTATACATAAAAATCAAGAGGAAATAAAGAATGACATAGCTGATATGAAAAATACCTTAGAAGGGTTCAATAGTAGCTTAGAAAGAGCTGAAGACTGAATCAGTGACTTAAAAGACAAAGTAGAGAAAAACACCCAAAAGAGCAGCAAATGGAAAGAAAGTTTAAAAAGCAGGAGGAGAGTTTAAGGGAGGTGTGGGATAATAAAAAATGTAACAATATTCACATTATAGGTGTACCAGAAGGAGAAAAATCAGAGAAAGAAATAAAGAACTTGTTTGAAGAAATAATGGCAGAAAACTTTCCTAAACTGGTGAAGGAAAAAGTCACACAAGTCCAGGAAACACAGAGAGTCCCAAGCAAGATGAACCCCAGAAGACCCACAGCTAGACACATCATAATAAAAATGGCAAACATTAAAGACAAATAATCTTAAAGGAAGCAAGAGAGAGACAGAAAGTAACCTACAAGGGAGCTCCCATTAGACTGTCAGCTGATTTCTCAATAGAAACGCTGCAGGCCAGAAGGGAGTGGCATGAAGTGTACAAAGTAATGCAAGGCAAGGGTCTGAATCCAAGACTACTCTATCCAGCAAGGCTATCATTCAAAATCGAAGGAGAAAAAAAGAGCTTCATGGATAAAAAAAAAAAAAAAAAAGCTACAGGCATTTACCACCACCAAACCAGCACTGCAAGAAATGCTGAAGGGACTGTTGTAAGAAGAAGAAAGAGAAACAGAGAGAGAGAAAGAGGAACACAGGCATAAAATTAAAATGGCAACACATAACTATCTATCAATAATAACCTTAAATGTAAATGGCTTAAATGCTCCAATCAAAAGACATAGGGTAGCTGATAGGATAAGAAAGCATGACCCATGTACATGGTGTCTACAAGAAACTCACCTCACAACAAAAGACTCACACAGGATGAAAGTGAAGGGATGGAAAAAATATTTACTGAGAAAATGGTAATGAAAATAAGCTGGTGTAGCAATACTCATATCTGACAAGATAGACTTCAAAACGAGGGCCATAATAAGAGACATAGAAGGTCACTACATAATATTAAAAGAATCAATCCAAGAAAAGGATATAACCCTGGTAAACATATATGCACCAAATATGGGAGCTCGAAAATATATTAAAAAACTTCTAGAGGACTTCAAGGGAGAGATCTATAGGAATATAATCTTAGTGGGTGATTTTAATCCCCACGTACACCACTGGATAGATCTTACCGACAAAAACTTAACAAGGACATAGAGTCCTTAAATGATGACCTAGATTAGTTGGATTTAATTGATATTTACAGAACATTTCACCCTAAAACTGCAGAATATACATTTTTCTCAAGTGCACACGGGACATTCTCAAAGATAGACCACATGTTAGGACACAAAGCGAGTCTCTACAAATTCAAAAAGATTGAAATCATATCAAGCATCTTCTCGGACCACAGTGGCATGAAACTAGAACTCAATTACAACAAAAACATTCAAACATTTGGAGGCTAAATAGCACATTATTAAACAATGAATGGGTTACTTACGAGATCAAGGAAGAAATTAAAAACTTCCTGGAAACCAATGAAAATGAGCACACAACAACACAAAATCTATGGGATGCAGCAAAAGCAGTCCTGAGAGAAAAGTTCATAGGACTACAGGCCTACCTCAAGAAATAAGAAAAACCCTAATAGACTTGCTAACCCTACAACTTAAAGATCTAGAAACAAAACAAAAAGAAAAACCCAGAGCAAGTAGAAGGAAAGAAATAGTAAAGGTCAGAACAGAAATAAATGACGTAGAGACTAAAAAAAACAGTGCAAAAGAAGAATGAAACAAAAACCTAGTTCTTTGAAAAGATAAACAAGATCGATGGACTTTTAGCCAGACTCACCAAGAAACAAAAAGAGAAGACCCAAATAAACAAAATCAGAAACGAAAGAGGAGAATTAACAAGTGACACCACAGAAATACAAAGGATCATCGAAACATACTATGAACAATTATACCCCAACAAATTGGACAATCTAGGCAAAATGGACATATTTCTAGAAACACACAGTCTCCCAAAACTGAACTGGGAAGAGTTAGAAAACTTGAACAGGCCAATAACAACAAAGGAAATTGAAGATGTAATAAAGAAACTCCCAGCAAACAAAAGCCCAGGCCCAGATAGCTTCACAGGGGAGTTTTACCGAACATTAAAAGAAGATCTAATACCCATTCTTCTCAAACTATTGCAGAAATCCAAGAAGATGGAAAACTTCCAAACTCATTTTATGAGGCCAGCATATTCCGAATTCCAAAACCAGATAAAGACCCTACAAAGAAAGAAAACTATAGGCCAATATACCTGATTAATACAGATGCCAAAATATTAGCAAATCATATCCAGCTATACATCATAAAAATTATACACCATGACCAAGTAAGATTCATCCCAGCGATGCAAGGATGGTACAATATTCGCAAATCAATAAATGTGATACACCACATAAACAAAATGAAAGATAAAAACCATATGATCATATCAACAGATGCTGAAAAAGCATTCAAAAAAATCCAGAACCCATTTCTGATAAAAACGCCTAGCAATGTAGGAATAGAGGGATCATATCTCAACATAATAAAGGCCATATATGAAAAACCTACAGCCAACATCATACTCAATGGGAAAAAACTAAAAACATTTCCCTTAAGAAAGGGTAACAGACAGGGATGTTCACTTTCGCCACTCTTATTTAACATAGTATTGGAAGTCTTAGCCACAGCAATTAGACATGAAGATAAAATAAAAGGGATCCAAATTGGAAAGGAGGAAGTGAAACTGTCATTATTTGCAGATAACATGACATTGTATATAGAAAACACTAAAGCTTCCATTAAAAATCTACTAGACTTAATAAATGAATTTGGCAAAGTAGCAGGGTACAAAATGAATGTCAAGAAATTGACGACTCCCATGTCATCTGAAAGGATAAGAGATCTTTCTTTCCTGGAAACTATTATCCTAAGCGAAACAAGCCAAGCAGATAAAGACAAATATCATATGATCTCACTTATGTCTGGAATATAATGAACATAACAATCTGAGGAACAGGGTAGTCTCAGAGACGTGGAAGTAGGGTACAGACTGACAATTGCCAGAAGAGGGGTTGGGGCAGGGGAGCAATAAACCACAGAACCTATACTCATATACGCATAACCAATGGACATGGACAACAAAACTGGGGAAGGAGCCGGGAGGGAGGGGGAGGAGGGAGTCTATGGGGGAAAAAGGAGAAACATCTGTAACAAAAATAAATTAATATATAAAAAATAAAAAATTAAATTAAATTTTAAAAAAAAGAAATCGACGGCATTCTTATATACCAACAATGAACTCACACAGAAAGAAACTAAAAAACAATCCCATTTACCATTGTGGCAAGAAAATTAAGATACTTAGGAATAAACTTAACCAAAGAAGTAAAGGATCTCTTCACAGAAAACTACAGGTCATTGAAAAAAGAAATAGAGGAAGATATAAAAAAGTGGAAGCATATACCTTGTTCATGGATTGGAAGAATTAACATCATTAAAATGTCCATACTACCCAAAGCTATATATAGATTCAATGCAATCCCCATCAAAATACCAATGATATACTTTACAGAACTAGAACAAATACTCCAAAAGTTTATATGGAATCAAAAAGGGCCCCGAATAGCCACAGCAATTTTGAAAAAGAAGAACAAAGTAGGAGGGATCACATTACCAGACATCAGGTTATACTACAAAGCCACTATAATCAAAACAGCCTGGTACTGGCACAAGAACATGCACATAGATCAATGGAACAGAATAGAAATCCCAGAAATTGACCCAAGACAATATGCTCAATTAATATTTGACAAAGGTGGCAAGAGCATACAGTGGAATCCAGACAGTCTCTTTAATAAATGGTGTTGGGAAAATTGGACAGCTACATGCATAAAAATGAAGCTAGACCACCAACTCACATCATACACAAGAATAAACTCAAAATGGATAAAAGACTTAAATGTGACTCATGATTCCATAAAAATCCTAGAAGAAAATGCAGGCAACAAAATTTCAGACATCATACGCAGCAGAATTTTCACTGATATATCACCTAAGGCAACAGAAACAAAGGAAAAAATGAACACATGGGACTACATCAAACTCAAAAGCTCTGCACAGCAAAATAAATAACCATCAAAGTGGAAAGGGAAACCACTATATGAGAGAGCATAACTGTCAATGATACATCAGATAAGGAGTTAATTTCCAAAATATATAGAGTACTCACACAACTCAACATAAGGAAGACAACGAACCCAATTAAAAAATGAGCAGAGGACCTAAAGAGACATCTCTGCTAACAAGACATACAAATAACCAAGAGACATATGAAAAAATGCTCAATGTCACTAATTATCAGAGAGATGCAAATTAAAACAACAATGAGGTATCACTTCACACCTGTCAGAATGGCCACCATCAACAAATCATCAAACAACAAGTGCTGGCGAGAGTGTGGAGAAACGGTGACCCTAGTACACTGCTGGTGGGAATGCAGACTGGTGTAACTACTATGGCAAACACTATGGTGTTACCTCAAAAAATTAAAAATTAAACTGCCACTTGACCTAGTGATCCCACTTCTAGGAATATACCCTAAGAAGCCTGAAACACCAATCAGAAAGAATATATGTACCCCTATGTTCATACCAGCACTATTTACAATAGCTAAGATCTGGAAACAGCCCAAGTGTCCATCAGTAGATGAGTGGATAAAAAAGCCATAGTACATATACACAATGGAATACTATGCAGCTGTAAGAAAGAAAGATCTCTTATCCTTTGAGACGACATGGAGGGACCTGGAAAGTATTATCCTAAGTGAAACAAGCCAAGCAAGAAAGACAAATATCACATGATCTCCCTTATTTGTGGAATATAATGAACTAAACAAACTGATGAACAAAATAGACCCAGAGTCATAGAAGTAGAGTACAGACTGACAATCCTCAGAAGGGGGGGCAGGGAGGGAAGAGATAAAGCATAGAATTTATATGCATGTATGTATAACTGATGGACATAGACAACAAAGCTGGGGACGGGGTGGGAGGGGATAGAGAGGAGGGAGTCAATGGGGGGAAAAAGAGAAACATCTGTAACAAAAATAAATTAATAAAAAAAATAAACATATTCTCACCATAAGATCCAGCAAGCACACTCCTAGGTATTTCCCTAACTGATTTAACACTTATGTCCACACAAAAATCTGCACATGAATGTTTATCACTACTTATTTGATAATCGCCCAAAACTGGAAGCAACCAAGATGTTCTTCAATAGATGGATGGATAAACAGACAAATGAATAAATATACTGTGGTGCAACCTTACAATGCAACCCAATTCATCAATAAAATAAAATGACCTATAAGATGTGCAAATACATGAATGAATTTGAAATGTATATTTCTAAATGAAAGAAGCCAGCTAGAAAAGGCTAGAGAGTGTAATATTCCATTTATATGACATTCTGGAAAGGGAACAATCATAGAGATGGTAAACATATAGAAAGAAGTTTAAATAGTTTAAGCATAGGGGATTTATTAGGGCAGTGAAGCTGTTTTGTATGATACAGTAATGGTGCATACATGACAGTATGTATTTGCCAGATTTTATTTAGCATTGTTGATACTGAGCGTCAGGTATACTGGGTTCACTGCAGGCATACCTCAGAGATATTGCGGGTTCAGTTCCAGAGTACTGTAATAAAGCAAGTATTTCAATACAGTGAGTTATAATCTTTCCTGCTGGTGGAGGGTATTGCCTTCTATTTGTAAAAAATGTAACATGGGTGGAGCACAATAAAGTGCAGAGCAACAAAACAAAGTATGCTTATATACTATTCTCTTTATTGTTGTATATGTTTAGTAATTTGTATAACAAAGTTTTTTATCATAACACCATGCCATTAAATTTGAAATTCTAAGTGAAATTGTCCACTTAAAAGTTTAATCTAATGATACAAAGTGTGCTCATGGGCTATGCATATATGCATGTAAGTTCTTTGGTTAATCTCTTCCCATACTCCCTCTCCGCTTCCCTCTGAGATCCAACAGTCTGTGCCATTTTTCATGCCTCTGGACCTATTTTATTCATCAGTTTATTTTGTTCATTATATTCCACATATAAGTGAGATTATGTGATACTTGTCTTTCTTGACTGACTTACTTCACTTAGCATAATGTATAGCCCACGGACACAGACATTAGTGTGGTGGAGAGCTGGGGTGGGGTGGGAACTGGGTAGAGGAAGGCAATGGGGGAAAATAGGGAACATCTGTAATACTCTCAATAATAAAAATAAATAAAATAAAATCCTTACCTACAGGGGAAAAAAAAATGATGCAAACTAAAACTGCATTCAAAACTGAAGGCACCACCAAATGTTCCAGAAAAAGGCAGTTTTGGAGGCCAGTTCTACGAAATAGTCAGGGAAAAACAAATTATCACCTTATGTAAACTCTTCTGAAGCATACAAAAATGGGCAATTATTCAACTCATTTTGCCAGGCTAGTGCTCCTTGATTCAAAAACCAGATGAGAACATCCCATAAAAAGAACATTTCAGCCAAGCTCACTCACGTAGCAGCAAATATTCTAAATAATTTAATAGTATATTCAATATAGCAGTGAATTAAATGAATAAACATGCTGTGTCTGAAGAATACAAATATAATTTAACATTAGAAAATACATTCAATTATAATTCCCTGTACAAATTAAAAGAGAAAAAACACTTGATAAAGAGCCTTTGAAATAAATTCAACTCAAGTTCATGATTTTATATATAATGTTTGAAGCCTACAGTAAACACTTAAGTATGAAATGTTGGAAGAATTCCCATTAAAGCCAGGGACAGACAAGACAAAAATGTATGCTCTCTCTTTTACTGTTCAAAACTGCACTGGAACACATACATCTATGGACGTCAAAATAAGTAAGAGATATGAATACTGAAAAATATAATATTTGGTGACTTCATCTATAAAATATTTTATCCATAATATTATCTATAAACAAAGGAACAAGTATGTGAAATGTTCAAATTAGTAAGAGGCTTCAGAAAAACGTTATATGGAAGATCATTATAGCAAAATGAAGAGTCTTGTCACCTAAAAAAAATAGCTAATTATTACATGCAATAGAAAATATCCCATTCACAATGACAACAAAGTCCAAAAGTTTGCTAAAAGGAATCTTAACAAAAATGTACAAGATATTAATGGAAGCAACTATAAAAGTTTGCTGATAGATTCAGCTAAAATAATTCCCAAATAAATAGAGCAGTAAAATCTATTTATGAATGGGTGGCAAAATATTATAAAGATGTAAATGCTCTTTAAGTTATTTATAGATTTAGTTCCTTACCTGTGGATGCCAAGATGACCCTTAAGTTCAGACTGATGACTTCCTCTCCCCAAAACAACCCTCAATAACTATGGAAGTGGGGGGCATCAGCAACAAACTCAACACATAAGAAAGACCTGGGGAAGACTAAAGACTTAATGAGCTGGTACTTGTGGTTGGGGGGTGGGGCTTGGAAAGAAACAGGGAAGTTGGGAAGGGCTGTAGGCTGCATATATGCAGGTAACAGGGTAGATAGGAGGAAAAGTTTAAACTTCTGCCCCTACTTCTTGTGGAAATATGAGGCAAGCCCTCAGCCCTCACATGCCAGTAGCCGTGGGATGATATAGGCATATCTCAGAGATATTGTGGGTTGGGTTTAGTTCCAGACTGCCATAATAAAGTAAATGTCACAATAAACCGAAATGTAATCTTTTTGCTGGTGGAAGGTCTTGACTTCAATTTGTAAAGAAAACACACACACACACACACACACACACACACACACACACACACTATCACACACACACACCATCTGTGAAGCACAATAAAGTGAAACACAATAAAGTAAGGGCCTGTATCAGGATAGCAGGAAAGTTGAGATGATTGAGGTAGGAGGGCCACAAAGTCTGTGCCAATAATCACATGAAACCATTTTAGTGTGTTTAAAAAAACATAATTGTAAGACCAGCCTTGAAAATTCTGAACAGACAAAACCAGTTTAGTCATACAAACAAAGCATAATTCAGCTTATTTTGCAAGACTAACTTGACTTGGGTCATTTCTTGCTTATGTCTTTGGAAATAATAAGGAAAACTTAAACTGTTTTCAAAAATTGATTTGCGGTAACCACTAACCAATTCCCTATCATTTAAGGAAATTCTAATATTATAAGTAATTTCTATGAAGAATAGTCACTGCCTTCTCATTATATAAGCTGCTTTTTAACAATATATCCCTGAGCCTCATTCCACGTTTGGTTTGAATACTCCTGGTTTACAAACTGTCTTTTTGGTGTGTGCACAATAAACTTTTACTAATTACTATTTTGGCGATTAATTGGTTTTACTTATGTTATTCCAGAACTTTTGACAAGTGGGTGAGGACTGACCTTTAAAATAAATTTAATAGAAGATAAAGAATTGACGGGAAATAGAAGTATCAGAGTCATCCACACATAGTAAGTGTAGGCATTCTTTCATGAAATTGCATATATAAATACACTTGGTAGAAATGTATACTAGGAATGAGGGTTACGAAAATGAAAACCAAAATGATAAGCTTGAAACAGCAGGACCTCCCCAAATCCTATTGCTCAGCCTCTGTGTAGAAAATAAATCTTTTAGAACAAAATGTTTCCAAAGTCTGCTGGCTGGTAAGGAGACCTTTTTGGAAGGTTGTTTCCTCTTGGACCCTACCCTACAGTCATGGGTGCTGCAGTTCCCCATCTAGCACCTAGTCTGGAACCCCAAGTAGTTCTTTGTCAGGGTTGCAGTTGAGTAAATGCTCAGAGCTGACAGGGAGGGGGCAGATCAGGACAGTATTTATTCAAGGAGCCAGGAGCCAAGATGAGGACCGACATGAATGGGGACTTGGGGGTGGGCGGTCCACCCTCCCTAGCAGAGCCAGAGAATTCTGCTCCACTCCTGCTGACAGCTCTGGGAGACCCCTGTGGAGCAATTGGAGAATAGGAGAGTCTACCTCCTATTCTGCCTAGGGGAACTTAGAGCAATGAGGGCCTTGGCTGGCACTAGGGGCACTCGGGTCAGTAGAAGGAAGTCTCAGGCCCTGTCAGGTATCAAGGTGAGACTCTTGAAGGAACATTGAGGACACCTCCCAAAACGGAAAAGAGGGACCCCACCTACACCCTGTCCCTACAGTCAGCCCCTGGAGGCCCCTGAATTTCTCTCAGGGAAGCAGAGATGCAGGTCTCAGGGAAATGAATGTTGGATAGAGGGGTGCTCCTCATATCAGATCAGCAAAGAAATGAGTCCCAGTAACTGCCAAGAGTCAACGTAAGGACACTGAAGAAGGACTGAAGAGAGTGGCAGTTTGGTATAAGGACCTCAGATTGACAGAGGGCGGGCCCAGGACCCGCCAGAGTCAATCCAGCAGGCCTCATAGCAGGATGACCACAGTGATCGTTTTCTTACTTCCGCATCCGGGTCTTAGAGACTCCCGGGCGTTGGTATAAGGAGTAGGACCCCAGTTCTGCAGAGGGCGGGCCCAGGACCTGCCAGAGTCAATCCACCAGACTTCATGGGAGGATGACCACAGTTGGTGTTTTCTTACTTCCGCATCTGGGTCTCAGAGACTCTGGGGGGTTGGTATAAGGAGTAGGACCTCAGATCGACAGAGGGCGGGCCCAGGACCCGCCAGAGTCAATCCAGCAGGCCTCAGGGCAGGATGACCACAGTGATCGTTTTCTTACTTCCGCATCCGGGTCTCAGAGACTCTGGGGGGTTGTTATAAGAAGTAGGACCTCGGATCGGCAGAGGGTGCACCCAAGACCTGCCAGAGTCAAGGTGAGGACCCTGAGGGAGGACTGAGAGACCCTGGAAGCTAGACCAGAGTCAGTCCTGGGACTCCCCAGTGGGGAGATCTCCACACGCGGTGTCTACTCACTTCTTTATCTGGCTCTGACAGGCTCTCGGGTTCCGTGTGAGGAGCGGGAGCTCAAATCAACAGACGGTGAGCCCAGGAACTGCCAGAGCCAAGGTGAGGACGCTGAGGGAGGACTGAGGGACCATACACCCCAGAACGGAGTCAGTCCTGGGAGCCCCTCTGGGGGGATGACCACATGCAGCATGTCCTGATTTGCGTTACCGGGTCTGTGATCTGTGAGACTCGAGGTTGGTATAAGATGCAGAACCTCAGATTGGCAGAGGGCAGGCCCAGGACCCTCCAGAGTCAATCCAGCAGACCTCATGGGAGGATGACCACAGTTGGCGTTTCCTTACTTCCGCATCCGGGTCTGAGAGACTGGGGCTTTGGTATAAGGAGTAGGACCCTAGATCTGTGGAGGGTGGGCTCAGGACCTGCCAGAGTCAATCTAGCAGGCCTCATGGAAGGATGACCACAGACGACGTTTTCTTACTTCCATATATGGGTCTGAGAGACTGGGGCTTTGATATAAGGAACAGGACCTCAGATCGGCAGAGGGTGGGCCCAGGATATGGCAGAGTCACAATGAGGCCCCAGAGGGAAGACTGAGGGACTCTGGAACCTGGAACAGAGTCAGTCTTGGTACTCCCCAGGGAAGGATGACCACATGCCTTTTCTCTTGACTAGCACATCTGGATCTGAGAGACTTTAGGGGTTTAATATAAAAAACGAGACCTCAGATCAGCATAGGGTGGGCCCAGGACCTACCCGAGTCAACCTGACAGGCGTTATGGGAGGATGATCAAGGCAGCGTTTCCTTACTTCCTCATCCAGGTCTGAGGGACTCTGGGGTTTGGTATAAGGAGTAGGGCCCCAGATCAGCAGGGGACGGGGCCAGCACCTGTCAGAGTCAAGGTGAGGACTGAGGGAAGACAGAGGGACCCTGTATCCCATAACAGAGGGAAACCCATAGAATCCCAGCCCTGTTGTCAGCCATGGGACATGGCAGATGACCACATGCAGTGTGTCCTGACTTCTGAAACTGGGTCTTAGATGGGGGACATGGATAAAGGGTAGGGCTTCTGGTCTTTAGAGGGGATGGCAAAAAAACTGTCCAGATTCAAAGTGAGGACACTGTAGGAGATGAGGGACCCTCCATTGTACAACAGAGTTAATCCGGCAGGCCTCATAGGAGGGTGACCACAAGTGGCATTTCCTTACTTCTGCATCAGGGTCTCAGAGACACTGGGGTTTGGTATAAAGAATGGGACCTAAGATCAGCAGAAGCTGGGCCTACCACCTGCCAGAGTCAAGGTAGGACCCTAAGTGAGGACTGAAGGACCCTGGACCCCACGAGAGTGGGGACCCCACAGAAGCCTACACCTGCTCTCAGTCCTAGGATTTCCAGAATAGCTTTCCCATTGAGACGACCACTCCATTTGCTCTCAGGAATCTCAAAGTGGTGGGGCCTTACACTAAGGGTGTGGCATATGGACAGCAGACACTACAAGTACTCAAGCTGTTGACCATGAGGGAGCAATGAGGGAGAATTCGACTCCAGAACAAATTTCCTCACAGAAATTCGTCCCACTTCCACTTTCAGCTCTGAGAGACACCAGGCAGGGCTGTCCAACTGAGAGCACCTTGATTTTGGCTGGGGTGGTAGGCCTCAGGTATGTGAGAAACTTGGACTAGGGGGACCACATTCAGGTCAGCAAAGGGAGGAGTCCCAGGCCCTGACTTCTGTTTAAGGTGAGGATTCTGAGAGAGGACAAAAGTAACCCTGATACTCCTCCCCTGCTCCTGAGTCCTGCTCTCTTCCTCTCAAGATTCAGGATGAGGATTGAGGGAGTACCTCACATCAGAACATATGGAATCCCAACCTTACTTTGCCACTTCTGTCAGCCATGAGAGGAAGTGGAACATGGTGACTAACTGTGGTGTCCCTCACATCCTCCTTCAGTGTCTCATGAAGGTGAGATTTTAGTCTAAAAGAAAGTGGCCTCAGGTCAACACAGGAAGTTATACCAGACCCTGTCAGATATCAAAGTTAAGACTGAGGAGACTCCTCATCCCAGGACAGATGGGTCCCCTACAGAGTTCAGCCATGTTGTGCTGTACCATGTTGAAGGTTCTAATCAGATGTGGCCAGATGTGGGGCCCCATCACTTTCTTCTGTTCAGTCTCAGAGGTATGTAGCTTTGTTCTGAGAGTTTTGCCTCAGGGGCCAGCAGAGTGGAGGTCACAGGCCCTGCCAGGGGAAAAGTGAGGACTCTGAGTGAGAACGGAGGAGACCATCTACCCCAGAACAACGGGGACCTCACAGAGTCTGGGCCTCTCTCTTGTCAGCACTGGAGGCCCATGGCTATGTATGCCATTTGAACACTGGGATACTTACTCATTTCCTGTTACAGGGGCTCCAGGAACCAAGAGGTGAAGGCCTTGGTCTGAGGCACAAAACTCAGGTCAGAGGAGAGGAGGTCCAGGCAGTGCCAGCAGTCAAGGTGAGGTGCCTTTGTCAGAGCTGCCAAGGGTGTGCGTCTTAGCTGAGACCACTCTTAAACTTCCTCTCTCCCCCAGGCCTGTGGGTCCCCATTGCCCACCACTGTGGCTGCCTGACAGAAGTCATCATGCCTCGAGCTCCAAAGCGACCACGCTACATGCTTGAGATTCCTGAGCCTGAGGAAGAGGATTCTTCCTCATCCTCTTCCACCTGCTCCTCCTCTTTTCCTTCCTCTTTCTCCTCTTCCTCTTCCTCTTGCTATCCTCTGATTTCAAGTACCCCAAGCACCCCGGAGGAAGAGGTCCATGCTGCTGCTGGGACACCAAGTCCTCCCCAGAGCTCTCCAAGTGCCTGCCCCTCCCCCACTGCTGTTGCCTCTGCTGCTCCATTGAACCAATCGAGCAATCAAGAAGAGGAGGATCCAACTACCTCCCAGGCCCTGCCAGACACAGAGTCCTTACCCAGATATGTGATTGATGATAAGGTAGCTGATCTGGTAGGGTTCCTGCTCCTGAAGTATCGCACAAAGGAGCTGACCACAAAGGCAGAAATGCTGAGTAGCATCATCAAAGAGTACCAGGACCACTTTGCTGTAATCTTTAGTGAAGCCTCTGAGTGCATGCAGCTGGTTTATGGCATTGATGTGAAGGAGGTTGACCCCACCAGCCACTCCTATGTCCTAGCCACCAACCTGGGCCTCACCTATGATGGGATGGTGAGCAATGAGCACAATATGCCCAAGACTGGCCTTCTGATACTCATCCTTAGTATAATCTTCACGGAGGGTGATTGTGTCCCTGAAGAGGAGATATGGGAAGCACTGAATGTCATGGGGGTGTATGCTGGGAGGGAGCATTGCATCTATGGGGAGCCCAAGGAGCTCATCACTAAAGTTTGGGTGCAGGAACAGTACCTGGAGTACCGGCAGGTGCCTAACAGCGATCCTGCCCGCTTTGAGTTCCTGTGGGGTCCCAGAGCCCATGCTGAAACCAGCAAGATGAAAGTCCTGGAGTTTTTGGCCCAGATAAATGGAAGTGACCCCAGATCCTTTCCATACTGGTTTGAGGAGGCTTTGAGAGATGAGGAACAGAGAACTCAGGCAAGAATTGGCACCATAGCTAATACTACTGCCATGGCCAGTGCAAGTTCTTGTGCCATGTCCAGTAGCTTCTTCTGCCCTGAGTGAAGTCCAAGGCAGATTCTTTACTTTGTGTTTTAAGAGGGAAGTCAGTGATCTAAGTAGTGGAGGCTCAGACTGGGCATGAGGGAATCGTAATGAATAACATCTTGATGTATCTGTTCCATTTGGGTGACTTAGAAATGTATCTTCTTTTATTTTGGTATTTTAAAGTGTTACTTTAAGTAGAATGTTTATTAGCTCCAGAATCTAAGTGTACAAATGACATAGGTCACACATTTATTATTTATACAGCTTAAGAGAAAGAACTTTGCTTTTTTGGAAAACAAATTGGGAATCCTTACATTTTATTTGTAATCTGTAACAAGATAACATGAAATTGGAATAGGATTTTTTTTTTTATGTGAAAGAACTTAGCAGTAAAACAGAGAAAAATAGGTGATTTTTGAATTTTTGTATCATTTTTAGTCTGTCATGCTGTAAAATTAAAATATATATGGTTTATCTTGGCTTATTCAAGAATATAGAAAAATAAACTAATAAAAAATATCTTCTCACTGGCTTCTTTATACCTTAAAGAGTCACTGAGCCTCTATCCTCTGGAAGGCCCAGTATTAGTAGTAGGGACACTATTAATAATAATGACACACCCACAGAATGATAGTATAGGAGCTGAGTCATATAAGGAAGGTGGTGAGGTGTAAGTAAAAGAAGAGAAGAGGCTGTGGAGCATCAGGGGACAGCACTCAAGTGTAAATGTCCTCAGCCACATGGGCACTTTGGGGCTTTGGGCAACTGTGATTCTCTCTGTGGGGATTGACTGTAATGAAGCTGGGTGGTGGCAGTGACCAAACTCTGCGGAAGGTGCATCTTGGGCATGAAAGTCTGAAATGGAGAATTGCTCTGAAGTTCCCTTGGGTCACGGATAAACCATAGAGAAATGCCCACGTGAGGCAGGAAGGAAGGTGTTTGTCCATCCTGTGCTTCTGTTGCAATGCAGGAGGGCACAGTGAAGTGACTAGTGCTTTATCCCCATTATTGGCAAGGACTTCCTGAGAAATAAGGGTCTTGCTCCTTGAATTCATACCGCAAAATCATAGGGCAGACTCTCTTCTCGCTGGCCTAGGACAGCCAGGGCTTTCGCCAATTAAATGATTAAATGATGAATTATTTTGTTTCCTTGAGGTTTTTTGTTTGTTTGGTTGGTTGTTTTTTTTGTTTGTTTTTTTTGGCCTACTTTAAGCAAGGACCAGATTTCCTGAGATGAAATGAAGAGAAATGATTGCTTTTAAAGGAAGAGCAGCTGCAAAAGTGGAAAGGAGACAGTCTTGGACTGGAATTGTGGGGAGATTTGGGTAAGTTGCACCTTGTTGGGGAGGACCCCATACCCAAATCGAATAAGCTTTCCTCCAGGAGAGAAAAACACCAAGCAGCAATTTGGGCAGATACTCTATTCCGTTTCCAGTTGAGTTGCATGTTCTCTGAAAGTTCATGGAAACACATGTTTAGAGGACAGAGTGGTGGGGTCCGGGATGATGATAACAAGAAAAATAACCACCGACCTCTGTAGATGCAATAGGCGCAAGCATCCGTGTCCATGTCCCTGCAGGTTCAGAAGGCAGCAGAGACTCACAGGTGAATATTGTGACCTTGTGTGGAAAGAAAGGGGAAAATTCGCAGCCCCTTGAGATTTTAGGGGTTATTGCTGTGGGAAGTGCAGAACGGTGCTCTGGAGAGAAGCGGGCAATGCCTCCTTCTGGGATGTATAGAATGTTTTGAAAATTAGATGTGAGTTTGGATTTGAAACACCTGTGACACAGTATGGAGGCACTGGGAAAAGGTGGAGAAATTCTACAGAAAGGAGTGTTTCTGGGAAAGTCCTCCGAGAAAGGAAGGCGATTTTGTTACCACAGATTATAGCAGCTGCATTTTGGAGCTTCTATTATGCAACTGTCGATCGAGAGGTGTCAAGTGTTCATCCTCACCTTGTCTTCCTCTTCCCTGAATGAATGGAGATCCTATATTGCCAGTCCTCTTGTGCTTAGGAAGGGCTGTGTGATGACCCTTTGCCACTGAGTTTTGAGCAGAAGCAGTGTTTGTCACAGCCATTTCTGTAGAAGGTGGCACAGGGTCTGTGGATTCATCCTCCAGCCATCAGAACGCAGACACAGAGCACTCTGTTCGTTCATCCAGGGACTTAAGTCATGCACATTTGCCCCTGAGACTTGAGATGCCAGTCTGTGTGCCTTTAAGGCCTTGGGCCGGGGTGAGGGTGTTTAAAAGAGGAGCCGGCTGACTGGAAACTCACTGCAGGAATTCCTTCATGCCTCCTGCACCTCTAGGCCCCTGAGTTGCTCCCATCAATCCCCTCAGTGCAGTGATGAGTCGTAATAAGGAGGCCAGCAGCCAGCTTGCCCTGTTGGAATGGTGGATCCTCCTTCTGGGGCCCAAGCCATTGCCCCCATCATCACTGCTACCCACACGGCCCACTCTCTCTCCACTGGGCCACAGTCTTCACATCTTGGGGCTTTGCTGTGCCCGTGTCCCCACAGACAATTGCTCAGTCCCTGGTGATGAAGTTCACATGCAATTATCTTCACATGACAGCCCCCAGAAGAGTATCCGCTTTCAGCCAGTGTGGTTCAGGCAGAGTTGGCAGGATGTGATGTATCTTCCTGGTGAGTCTCCCAGTGACTGATAAATAATAAACAATGCCATATGAGCGTGTGACTAATCACTGTGATTATAAGTTATTTTCAAGTAATTCCCTTCGTAACGCCCAAACACGTGACTAAACTGATGGCCATGTTCAGGTAATTATGGGGTATTGCTGTCTGAGGTTGAGGCCGAGAAGACAACAGGGGTGTCTTGTCAGTCATCCACAAAACCAGCTGTGTCCTTGGGGTTCCAAACAGGCAACTTGGGCAGATGAAAGGCTGTAGCAGGTGGCAGGGGTGGTCACCAGGATGCTCCCCCAGGCCCCTGGACACCCCCAGAGTCAAGTGAGGATTAGATAGGACCTGGACAGGTGAGGACTTTGGGGTCCCAGGATGCAGGCTGTGAAGAGGCTCAGCAGTCCCAGGAGAGTTGGAGGGAGGAGCACCCACCAGATCCCATCTGAACTGCCCTGGGCTGGCCTGCAGAAGAACTTGGTCAGATGCAGCTGGAGGTGATCTGGAAGCCTGGACTCATCATGAAATGAGTGCCTTTGGGACAAGCGCAGGACCAGAACCCTGTGGGGCACTGCAGGATGAAATTAGGAACACTGAATGCCTATTCCTGGAGGGAACTGACTGGTGTGAGACAGTGCCCGCACAAGGGGCTATGGACTGCATCGTGGCAGCAGCTGGGACACCCCAAGCATCTCCCAGGTCCTTCAGGGAGGCCTTTCTAAGGTGCAGCATACCGTATAGCAGCTTCTGTGCAGATGCACACCATCCAGGTGTTCAGCCAGTCCTGACCAAGGTGAGGCAGAGCACACAGGAGCCCCACTCCACTTCAGTGGGAATGTCTGACATTCTCCAGATGCCCTGAGCCTGCCCAGTGAGCGGCTGGGGTAACGGGTCTAGACCATAGCCCTGCTCCCCTGAGAAGCAGCCATTCCCCAGCCAGGGCTAGAGCCTGCTCTGAGCTCCAGCCTCCTGGGCAAGGAGCTGACCTCCTGCTTGGCTCTTGCCTGCCCTCCTCTGTGCGAACTGTCTGGCTGCTCTCCCAGGGCCTTTGGTTAGCAAGTAATTGGTCCAAGGTCTCAGCCTGTCTTTGGTCCCTGAGCTGGGCCTGGGCATAGGCATAGGGGTGGGCTGGTGGCAGGGTGCAGGGTGTGACACCAAGGGGCATCCACAAGGCCGAATCAGGGGCAAAGCCATGGTTGCCCAGCACCCAGAGGGTCCATCCTAAAGGGCCCCATAGAGACTCGAGTGTGGATACATGAAAGTCACCGGCCCTGTTGATGCTATGCTGTGAACTGCTGGCCTGAGATGTGCCTGATGTCCAGCCTGCCCAGGGGATTGAGCCCACAGGACCAGGTTGGGCCATCAGCCTAGCTAGAAGAGAAGGTGACCCGACTGGGCAGGCGAATGGGAGAGCAGGATCCATGCCTGAACAGAGAAGCAGCCTTCAGAAAGCCACACCTCAGACACCCACGTCCTAGTCAAACCTTCTCCATCCTCACACCCTCTGTCCTGTACTCCAGTTCTCCTCCAGGGCCTTGGTCTCCTTTCATGGGTCTTGGTGACCTGATGGCGCTGGGAGGGGCCACATGGTGCAGTTGAGTGTCAGGCTCTTGCTGGTACCACTGTGTGGCTTCCCTGAGGTCCCTCAATCGTGGGGTCTGAGGTATCAGGCATTAGGTGTCCAAGGAGGACAGCTGGGACTCCTTTGGTTGTGGGGCAGACAGCTCAGGCCAGTGCAGGCACAGGGCTTTACACCTACCTGTATGAAGCTGAGTTTGAGTAAAAGTTCTGCTGCTCAAAAGCCAAGCCAATCCTGGAAACTGTCTGTGCCTCAATGTCTTGATCTGTCACATGGGCACATTAATAGTACAAGTTCAGAGAGTTGGTGTGACTGTGTAGAGGATGTGACCTGTATGTAATATGCTTGGCTCAAATTCAGTGCTCAGTAGGCATAGCTAGTGCTACTCTGTCTAAGATGTACCTTCCCCCAGCTTGTGAAGATTCTGAACCCATAGGTGTCCTCAATCCGTGTGTACTTTCATTGATGCAGTTTTCCTTCCCGCTGTCTGTCTGGAATCCAGGAAGATTCATCTCACACACGGTATCAGTTGCTCCAGACCTGGCGAGGATGTCAGTCAGAGTACCTGTACCTGGGCAGGGAGAACACCTTGGGTGGTGGGAGTTGGTCCTGGGGGAGGCATCCAGACCTCCTGTAGGCCCACTTCCCCCTCCGAACCCCACACCCCAAAGCTCTGCAAGGAACGGTACCTGGAGGTACACTGAATGCCAAGGGAAACACTCGGCATCAGGCCTGCTCCCTGGTCTCCCCGGTGCATGTCTCCTGGGAGGCCTGCGGCCACATTCCACATTCTCCCTGGCACAGCTTGTGATTGGAGGGCCTGCTCTGCACGTGGTTATTTTGAAACCATTCTTGCCCACACAAACTCTTTCCAGGTGCAAAACACCTTGTGTTTCTCATCGCCAACCCTAAACCTCATTTTGCCTATAATGACCTTGTCTCATTATCCCTCCAGTCCTCGTGCAGGTGAAGAAGCACAGACAAGTGGACGAGTGTTTCTCTCTCAGGCTGCAAAGCAGGTACTCTGCACCGTGAGGCAGGAGGGCACTCAGCCCCCTTCGTGCCTTTGCAGTTACCTCTGTTCTCCCTGGGGCTGCCACCCACGCAGTCAAGGTCTCCTTGTCGTGATTTTGTGGCATTGATGAGAACAGGGCCAAGAAACTCAATGGCGCAAACTAGGCCCATAACTCAGTAGAAGAAGTACAAATGGCCAGGCCACAGGGGGGCATCCAGCCTCCGTCCAAAATGATCCAAACCCAATGACTAGGGCGACTCTTTGTCACCCGTCAGGTGGGCAAAGTATAAGCACAGTGGTGATGCTCAGGGCTGACAAGCGGATGAGGAAATGGCACCCTGGCCCCTGGTGGGCAGAGCATACACGGGTGAGCTTCTGTGGAAGGCCGTCTGCTGGCGTGTATCAGCCTCTCCGGTGTGCGTGGGTGTGAACCAGGCCTCCTCCTCACAAGTCTTCAGTCAGCGAGGGTTTGTGATAGTGTCCTTTAGAGTGGCAGGAAGTGCAAAGCGGCCTGTGACTCCTCATCAGTAGGGGAAAGTCAGCCAGTCTTGGGGCACCAACAATGGGATAGCATACAGCAGCAAACTATGGGATAGGAGAAAACGCACAGACGTGAAGGGATGTGCTTGATGCGTGTCCGTGGTGAAATCATTCTCTGCCCTGAGAGGTGTGCGGGAAAGAGCTATGCCTCCGTAGTCCTTCGTGGGATGGTCACATCGAAGCACCACAGCCCGAGTTGCTTAAACAACAGTCACGTGTCGTCTCACAGTTGCGGAGGCCGGAGGTCAGAGATCCAGGTGTCGGCCGAGGTTGCCTCTACTGAGGACTGAGAGAGAATCTGTCCGTCCCTGCCCCCTGCTTCTGGTGGCTCTCAGGCAAGCTTTGGCATCCCTTGGCCTGTAGATCTCGGCCTTCATCTCCACAAGGTATTCTCCTGCATGCAAGTCTGTCTGTGAATCCCCCCTTTAGGTGAGGACACCGACCATTAGATGAGGGCCTCATTTAACTGGATTAACTCTCTCAAGCCCTTTTCTTTATGGATAAGGTCCTTGGGTGAGCGAGAGGGGTGGGGTCCAGAGCCCAGGAGAAGGCGGCCCAACCGGAGAAAGGGAGAGGATGCACAGGCCCTGGGCACAGGGACTGGCAGGGCAGTGGGTTGGGAAGGGAGTGAGCACGAGGCAGCTTTCGTCCTCTGGGCCTTGTCTTTGAGAGTGGGTGTGTTCTCATAAACACAAGGACATAATAGCTGAGGTGAGGTTTATGTCCTTCAAAGACAGGAGGGGAGAGACAAACCAGAGGGGGTGCTCATGCCTGGAGGGCAGAGCCAAGGCTCAGGCCTCATGATCATGATGATGGGTAGCCACTGGTTGTGACTGTCCTGTTAGGTGCCAGGTACGCACAGCCCTGTGGAGACGGAAGCTCCGCCAGGTACTATGGCCTGGCTGGGTGTTTGGCCCAGGTTCCTGCTCCTGCCGCAGCATAGCTCTGTCACCCAGCGAGGAGGAAGGACCTCCTTCCCCAGGTACAAGGAAGGGAGACAAGGGCAGGGGGTGATGCAGTCAGGGTCCCCGTGATCGTGGGCCATCTATTCATCCCTCGGTGTCACCTTCTCAGCTGTAGGATGGGGTGACAGGGGTGCTGCCCATACCCACTCATTTGAGGATTGAATTCTAGGCTCTGGATCATGCCGATCCCAGGTCCTGGCATGGGGATGGTGAGTGAGTACTGGTGCCAGCTGTTCCTGCTCCTCTTGCTCATTTCTCTAGTCTCGGGGCGGGGGGCGGGGGGGGGCAGAAATGTCTACTGACAGTGGATGGCAGCGGTGCAGCCAGGGGATGGAGGAGGGTGGCACCCAAAGGGATGGGGAGGAGATACCTGGCAGGATTATCGAAGCTCATACAGCATCCTCAGGGCCCAGCTAAGGTTGAATTTTAAGGATCTGTGATCAGCAGCCCTGGGAGAGGGGCCGGGGTGCTCTGGGACCTTCAGCTCCTTGGGAGTGGCAGAGCCAAGGAGCTGATAGAGTTGGGGTGGGTGAGGGTGGGGAGAAGTACCAAAGCCCAGGATGGTCTGTGCTGGGAGAGGACTAGAGCCGCCCCACCCTGTGTGAAGCCAAAGGGCCCTCCCTCCCTTCTCTGTGCTCCTCTGGCCTTAGTGACCTCCTCTGTAGAACTGACCACACTCCACACTGACTGTCTTTCTTAGCTGTCCCCAGCCTTCTTCCTTGGGCTCCCAAAAACTCCATCTGAGGACCCAGGCATCCGCATCGCCAGCCCTTTCCACTGGGCCCGGCAGCTGACTGCCTGGTGACAGGAAGAAGGAGCCAACACTCTGCTCTGTCAGTGGGGTTCCAGGGCCCCCAGGGGACGTTGGGGGGAGTTCAGCCCACGGGCCAAGAGCTTGGAGAGCCGGTGCACGATGCTTATTGACATCCACGCTTCCACAGGCCACAGGATGCCTACAGGTCTCTGGGAGATGAAGTTCTGCTGCCTCTCCTTCCAGCAGCCTTATGCAGGTGAAGCGTTAAACGGGGTCAAGACTCTGGAGACTCGTTGGCGTCCCTTGCTGAGGAGACACCGGCACTGTACCATCGCCATCCACATTGCTCACAGGGACTGGGAAGACAGAGTCTGCAGGGGGCTGCTGCTGGAGAGGCTGGGGTGGAACCCCATGCAGACTCAGTCCTGCTTCCAGAAGAGGAGAAGTATGGCCTGGGAGTGACAGCTGGCAAGTGCCGACACCCAAGCACTGCTCAGATACCTCCGAGGGTACCCCCAGGACCTTGCTCAGGAGTTCTGGGCTTGTTTTCTTTTGCACCTGTTGAGGTGGGGCCGTGGTTTCTGTAAGCAGCACACCTTCAAGGGGGCAGCATGGGGCCCTGGGCTGGGGTTCTGTGGGCCGAGTTTCCACGACCTTGGGTGAACCCTTCTGTGCACTCGGGGCCTCAGTTCCCATTGGTGATGTGAGGGGCAGGGACAGGTCCAAGTGTGCATGTGGTGTTGCCTGTGTGTACGCATGTGTGTCTATGTGTATACACACATGTGTGCGTGTGACAGACCAGGAGAGGCTGCACAGCACACACAGAGGGTCGGGTGTCCTCCAGACTCAGGCTCTCTGCCTGACCTCACACACGTGCCCCACGCCCACTGCCCATGGCTTCCTGAGCAGGTTGCCTCAGCCCTCAGTGGTTGAGGTCCTGCACCAGCTCCTTTCACCTGGTGAAGTGCTTGGGATCTGATTGCCTGTGGGTCCCCCACAACAGCCGGGGCCCTTCTGACCTGTACGTGCTGCCCTCAGCAGTCTGGCTGGGACTGTGAGGAAAGACCCTCCAGTTTCAAGCTGCATGACTAATGTAAGGTGATTCTCCCAAGGTCAGGACCCAGGCAGTTCTGTCTGCTGACCAGCAGGCAAGGCTCAGGGGACCATATCTTCCTGGGCTGGCCTCAGGCCTCTCTATCCAGATCCTTGGCTGAGCGTGTGGAAATGAAAGAGGACAGCGGGGACAGAAACCTATTCTGGGCCAGGATTTCTGGCCTCCTGGGGCTCGTCTGATGAGGTGTGTAGCTCAGAAACAGAAGGAGACAGACTCACAATTCTCATTGGATTGTTTATTAACTACAATGGAGTTTTGCTTTTCTTTATGAAAACCAAAAATGGATCCGTGGTTCCAACGTGGTGATTGTTTTCTCTCACCTGTGAACTTAGGGACCTGCACTGTCCTTGAACTGCTCACACAGTGCAAATTTGTAATCTGAGGAACCCCCCTCCTCCTCGTCTTCTTCAGGATCCTCGGGTGGGGCCATGAATGAAAGGCCAGCCATCACGATGGAATAACAGGCGTTGTAGAAAGACATCACCGAACCACGTAGTAGGGAATATGGGGGGCTGGAGGGCAGATCCCCTGTGCCGTCGGTTTCGGCAGTAGCCGTGGGCACAAACATGACATTCTGAGATGTGCCCTCCCCACTTGGACCACCTGGCTCACTTGGGCACGGGACTTCCATGGCACTGCCCATGGAACGCCCACCTGAGAACTTGAGTGACTGGGTATCACTGGGTCCCTTAGTGTTGCAGACTTTCCTCTGGGCCTTTTGGTCGGCTTCCCTGGTGCCTCCCTTGTGGTGAATCCGTGGGGAGCGTCTTGTAGGGGCTAGCGGCTTCTTCTTTAGAGGAGTTGCGCTGGTCTCTCCATGAGCAGGATTCATCTGGCTGCCCTTTGTCTTAATGTTCTCCAGGAGCCTAGGCTTGTCTCTCCGGAAGTTCGAGTTACGGTAGATCTGAAACAAAATTAATCGTTTTAGTCATTCTGGGAGAAAATGTATCCATTTTACACTAACTGGCCTCTCAGAGTCTTTAGTCATCCCTGCAGGTTACCTCGAAGGGGGTTATAGCTTCCTCTGAAAATCTATACTTTCTCATCTTTCGATAAATACTGACTGTCTCAAGTGAAAAAGACTTGTCTCCTGAAATGAAACCCTTTCAGTACATCGTTCTTCTGGGTCTACTAGGAAGAGGGTCGGGTAACAGAGAACGTGGGAAATGGGAGACTTTCTACTTTACCATCATCCTGTTCCCTGGAGAGCAAACTGAAGAGTGGCCTGGGCGTATTTTACTGAATCCATATTGGTTCAGCAGGCGGACGAAAGTCTTCAGGCTGTCTGAGTCAAAGATTTTCTCCTCGCCCCTCCGGCAAAGAACCTCCCTCTGGAAAAGATCTTGTTCGATGATGACGGTGTCTCCGCCGTCACTCCAGCGCACGGACCTGAAGGTGTCGTCCTCCACGATCCTCCAAAGCTTTCTGGGGAAGGACAGCCCAAGGGGAATGCTGTTACCTTCCACGTTGGCGGCACCTTCGTTTGGGTCCTGTGGTTGCGGGTTGTCTTGGGGGCTTGGGTCTTGGCTTCTGGCAGGATAACCCTGCCTCTCCAAAGCCTCCCTGGGGTCCACATGTGGATCCGAGGGTGCATCATGTTGGACCATTATTAGTGGCTGTCCATCCTCTGACGGGGCCAGCTTGGCTTCCTGCATCTCCTCAGTACCCTGACTAGCCATGGAGAGGCTCTACATCAAAGAGCATTTGTTACCCGCGATCCTATCACTGAACTCTGGGGTCAGAAATGCCTTTGGTCACAGCAGGGATGCCCAATATATACTGTCTCAAAATTCTAGAGTGTCGGTCGTGGGGCAACCAGCTGCTTAAGTCCCAGGCTTCTTTACTGGTCACGTGATGTCATAAAGGTGGCTCATGGTTGGTTTGGACAGTGGGCCCTGGCCAAGTGTGGGGGGTAATGGAAGTGTGTAGTGTCCCCAGCTTCTCTCTTTTCAGAAAGTACAGAAAAATAGGGTTCAGGTGACCAGAAAGTGCTCTCATCTGCTGCCAAGCACATTATATCTTGTTGCTAGGCACAGGCTGAGTTAAGAAGTCATGGTCCTCTCTCCATGCCCACCCCTCCAAATGGTGGAGGCCTGTTGATGCCTTCTTAAGCTGCTCAAGGGCAAGGCCCTGGTTAGACTGCCTGGGTCAGATGGGCCCCTGGGGGACTGTACCTCCCACAAGATGGTGGTTGGCCCAGTCTCAGGTAGTAGTCCCCCTCTCCAACCCCCTGCCCCACACCAGCTTCCTGCTTTGGTCGCTTCCAGCTGCTCCTGCTGGTTGGCGGGTCCTGCTCAGATGGATCCAAAGTCAGAATCCTGTTTTCTTACCCCTGGGTCAAGTTGTCCCTAGAGTAGGGCTGTGCTCCAGCACAGGTGGGAGCACTCTTGTTCCTCAACCTCAGTGCTGCCTTAAGCACCTCAGACACACTGTTACCCGTGGTGTTCACTGTGCTTACGAGCAAGGGGACAGCCATTCCTCTACTGTGCTGGGGGCCCCCTCTTGGGCTCTGCTTGCCCCCAAATCCCCCCTCTCACGTCACAACAGGATTGGCTTTAGTTTCGATTTCTTCCCCATAGGAACTCTTCTCATTACCCAAGGTGGGCTCACTTTGGGATCCCTGCATTTGCCTTCTCAAACCACCCTCCCAGACCCTCGGAATCAGCCTCCCTTGAGGCCTCCTCTACACCCCATTTCCTTTCTTCAGTGAGGTGGGTGGGCTTTTGCTTTCCCACATTTCTGGCTTCCCACTTCCAAGTTGGATCTCCTTTGGTACTTCCCCCTTTCATTGCTGATTTGGGGTTAGACATGGATTCATCTCTGTGGAAACAAAGCATTGCACTGACTCACTCTCATGCCAGCCCTGTTCTCCTTGCCAGAAGTCCACCACACCCCCACCTGTGTGTCCCTCTCCTGCCATTGCCTTGAAGATAGGTACATTGAATCATTTTGTTTGTTCTTGTGTTAGATCCTTTTGACAGTCCCTACTTACAGAGACCATACTAAGAAAAATTATGACTTGTTTAGGTTGTCATGACCGAAGGAAGGCCATATGAAGATAATCCTAAGTATGTACTTAAACGTAGATGAGAGTCTGGGTGTGGGATGGGACCAAAAGCCAAACTCAAGTCATCTTCACCCTAGAGGAGAGGATACCGCAGTTGTTTTGGTGATCCATGATCTCTAGCAGTGGTGGACAACTTTGGTGTTAATACTCACTCTGTGCAGGGAGATAGAGTGCTACCGTGGAAAGGTCCCACCTGCACGGGTCCTAGGTCCTTGTCCCAGCTCTGCCACGAAATGGGGTCCTTTGTCCTCTCTGAGGGTTAATCCTTTGTTTCTGAAAGGGGAGTGCAAAAGCATTTGGGAAGAGAAACCCTGAAGGTGCCCCTCAGCCTAAGGTCTGCATCCTTAATGGCCCCCGGGTCCAGATTGGGGCTCAGTCCATGGTCTCTGTGCTTCTAAACATTCTTACGGAGCATTCATTTAAGAAGTCAGTTTATTTTGGGAGGACGTGCCCGAGAGGCTAAGAATGGAAGGGAAGTCCGTTGGTGGCTTTTCCACGGGAACTCCTAGTGTCTCTGGTTAAACAGCCAGCTCCCTTCAGTTGCCTTCCAAAGTGTTGTTTCTTAAGCGAATTCTTTAAAGGCTGAAAAGGAGATTTCCTTGTGGCCTTTGCCTGCTCACGACTCTGCTGACTACTTAATTCGAATGGGTTTGCCTATTTTGTGGTAGGAAAATTGGAGAGAAGTTTCTGGAAACCACAGTCTGGCATTTTGTGGAGAACAGGTACTTATTTGGTATGATTTAGGCACTCTTGCATCCCAAGTCTTCCGTAGGACCATCACCTAATGTTCTTTGATGCAAACACCACCAGATTTCCACTACGGTGAAGAATCTAAGACAACAGACTCATTTGTCCTCTGAAGAGGAAATATTCATACTGCTTGCGCACTCTAGTGGAGGTGAAGAAAGGCATTGTGGAAATGGCCTCCCTCAGCTAAACCTGTTGAGTCGCAGAAATTCAACCCTGGGTCCCGGTGGCCGTGAGTCAGACAGACTTTATTAGGCACCATGCTCAGGACCCTTGGAGAGAAGTGATTGGTTTGGCCTTCACAGCTCCAAAGGCCCCAGAGATGACCCCTGTGTGTTGCCCCCCTATGAGCAGAGCCCCCAGAGTCAGGTGATTCCAGGGCAGCACAGCTGACTGGGCTACCAGGACAGCCACCCCCTAGGGAGAGTGATTTCAATCTTGACCTGGCAGTGGCTTTGGCACATAGAGAACGAGCTGAGCTCTGGGTTTGGGGGCCCTTGGGGAGAGCCTGGCTGCTAAGAGTAGATAAGATAGAGCCTAGTGGTTCTAAGACCCCCTAGCCACTCCCCCGAGCTGCTGAGCAACCTCACTGAGACACGTGAGCCTCCTCTCCAATGCCACTCTTCCAGGTGTTCCTTTCCTTCCTTCCTTAGTCCAATCGGGCTGCCATAAAAAAACCACCACAGACTGAGTAGTTTATCAAAAACAGGAATTTATGTCCCACTGCTCTGGAGGCTGGAAGTGCAAGAACAAGGTTCCAGCGTGCTGCAGTGAGGGCCCTCCTTGCTGTGACCTCACACAGTGGAAGGTGCAGGGATCTCTCTTGAGTCCCTTTATAGGGTGCTGGTTCCATCCCTGAGGGCTCAGTCCTCCTGACTTAAGCACCTCCTGAAGGCCCAACATCCTCATGCTGTCATCTTTGGGGCTTAGGGTTTCAACATCAGCCTTTTAGGGGGGAACACAAACATTCAGACCATAGTACTCCCTTCTAGACAATGTCCTCCTGACACAAAAACCCATGGACAGTCTCTTGCTGTGAGGGACTCCTCTCTACCTTAGCCTAGTCCAGGGCCCATTCAGTAAAACTCCTTGGGTATCGCAGCCTCTTCTGGTTATATCTTCTTCCCAGATCTGCCCCCAGTCACAGGTGCTGCCCAAGGTGGTGACCAGGACATAGGAGTGGTCGATAGGGTCCACTTCCTTCACATCAATGCCAAAGACCAGCTGCATGTACTCAGAGGCTGCTCTGAAGATAACATTGAAGTGGTCCTGGTACTATTTGATGACCCTACTCAGCATTTTTGCCTTTGTGACCAGCTCCCTGGCATGATACTTCAGGAGCAGGATGGTGAGCGATGGGCACAGGTTTCCCAACACTGGCTTCTTGGTCACACTTCTGTGCGTGATTGCCATGGAGGGTGATCGTGCCCCTGAGGAGGTAGTTGGAAAGCGCTGGATGTCATAGGGGTGCACGATGGGAAGGAGCATTTCATCTATGGGGAGCCCAGGGAGCTTATCACCAAAGTCTGTGTGCAGGAACAGTACCTGGTGTACCGCCAGGTGCCCAACAGCGATCCTGCATGCCACGAGTTCCTGTGGGGTACGAGGGCTCACACTGAGACCACCGAGTTGAAAGCCCTCAAGTTTTTGCTCAGTGTTAATGATAGGGATCCCAGTTCCCTCCCATCCCTGCCTGAAGGGCCTGAGTGCAATGAGAAACACTGGGCCTGAGCCAGAGTTGCATTCAGGCAGATTTCAGGCCCACGTTCATCAGCTTCCCTCGCAGGGCATGAAGTGAGGTCCATTTCACATTCTGCGTTTGAGGAGAGAGCAGACAGCATTCTTTTTTTTTTTTTAGAAAATAATTACACACTTTTATTTTATTATATTTTTTTACTGAATATAAAACATTAGCATTACATTTTTATTTTTATTTTTTTATTAATTTATTTTTGTTACAGATATTTCTCCTTTTTTCCCCATTGACACCCTCCTCCCAATCCCACCACCCTGTCCCCAGCTTTGTTGTCCATGTCCATCACTTATGCATACATGCGCATAAGTTCTGTGGTTTATCTCTTCTCTCCCTCCCAACACCCTCTCCTGAAGGGTGTCAGTGTGTACCCTACTTCCACATCTCTGGGTCTACCCTGTTCCTCAGACTGTTATGTTCATTATATTCCACAAATAAGTGAGATCATGTGATATTTGTCTTTCTCTGCTTGGCTTGTTTCGCTTAGGATAATACTCTCGAGGTCCCTCCATGTCGTCTCAAAGGATAAGAGATCTTTCTTTCTTACAGCTGCATAGTACTCCATTGTGTATATGTACCACAGCTTTTTTATCCATTCATCCACTGATGGACACTTGGGCTGTTTCCAGATCGTAGTTATTGTAAATAGTGCTGCTATGAACATGGGGGTACATGTATTTTTTCTGATTGGTGTTTCAGGCTTCTTAGGGGATATTCCTAGAAGTGGGATCACTGGGTCAAATGGCAATTCAATTTTTAATTTTTTGAGGTAACACCATAGTGTTTTCCACAGTGGCTGCACCAGTCTGCATTCCCACCAGCAGTGGACTAGAGTCCCCTTTTCTCCACACCCTCGCCAACACTTGTTGTTTAATGATTTGTTGATGGTGGCCATTCTGACAGGTGTGAGGTGATACCTCATTGTTGTTTTAATTTGCATCTCTCTGATGATTAGTGATGTTGAGCATTTCTTCATATGTCTCTTAGCCATTTGTATGTCCTGTTTGGAGAGGTGTCTATTTAGTTCTTCTGCCCATTTTTTAATTGGGTTCTTTGTCTTCCTTTTGTTGAGTTCTATGAGCACACTGTATATTTTGGAAATTAACCCCTTATCTGATGTATCATTGGCAATTATGCTCCCCCATAGAGTGGGTTCCCTATCTGTTTTGATGGTTGTTTCTTTTGCTGTGCAGAAGATTTTGAGTTTGATGTAGTCCCATATGTTCATTTTCCCCTTTATTTCTGTTGCCTTAGGTGATGTATCAGTGAAGATTCTACTGCGTATGATGTCCGAAATTTTGTTGCCTACATTTTCTTCTAGGATTTTTATGGAATCACGAGTCACATTTAAGTCTTTTATCCATTTTGAGTTTATTCTTGTGTATGGTGTAAGTTGATGGTCTAGTTTCATTTTTTTGCATGTAGCTGTCCAATTTTCCCAACACCATTTATTAAAGAGGCTGTCTTTACTCCATTGTATGCTCTTGCCACCTTTGTCAAATATTAATTGAGCATAGTGTCTTGGGTCAATTTCCGGATTCTCTGTTCTGTTCCACTGGTCTATATGCCTGTTCTTGTGCCAGTACCAGGCTGTTTTGATTACAGTAGCTTTGTAGTATAGGCTGATATCCAGTATTGTGATCCCACCTACTTTGTCCTTCTTTTTCAAGATTGCTGTGGCTATTCGGGGTCTTTTTTGGTTCCATATGAACTTTTGAAATATTTGTTCTAATTCTGTGAAATATGCCACTGGTATTTTGATGGGGATTGCATTGAATCTATAGATTGCTTTGGGTAATATGGACATTTTAATGATGTAAATTCTTCCAATCCATGAACAAGGTATGTGCTTCCACTTTTTTATATCTTCCTCTATTTCTTTTTTCAATGTCCTGTAGTTTTCTGCAAATAGGTCCTTTACTTCTTTGGTTAAGTTTATTCCTAGGTATCTTAATTTTTTTGCCACGATGGTAAATGGCATTGTTTTTTTAGTTTCTCTTTCCGTGAGTTCATCATTGGTGTATAAGAATGCCATTGATTTCTTGACGTTAATTTTATATCCTGCTACTTTGCCAAATTCATTTATTAAGTCTAGTAGATTTTTGATGGAGTCTTTAGGGTTTTCTATATATAATATCATATCGTCTGTGAATAATGACAGTTTCACTTCCTCCTTTCCAATTTGGATTCCTTTTATTTTTTCTTCACATCTGATTGCTGTGGCTAAGACTTCCAGTACTATGTTAAATAAGAGTGGCGAAAGTGAGCATACCTGTCTTGTTCTTGTTCTTAAGGGAAATGTTTTTAGTTTTTGCCCATTGAGTATGATGTTGGCTGTAGGTCTTTCATATATGGCCTTTATTATATCAAGATATGATCACTCTACTCCCAAATTGCTGAGCTTTTTTATCAGAAATGGGTGCTGGATTTTGTCGAATGCTTTTTCAGCGTCTATTGATATGATCATGTGGTTTTTATTTTTTTATTTTGTTTATGTGGTGTATCACATTTATTGATTTGCGAATGTTGAACCAGCCTTGCATCCCTGGGATGAATCACACTTGGTCATGGCGAATAATTTTTTTGATGTATTGCTGGATCCGATTTGCTAGTATTTTGTTTAGGATTTTGGCATCTATGTTCATCAGGGATATTGGCCTGTAGTTTTCTTTCTTTGTAGTGTATTTTACTGGTTTTGGAATTAGGATTATGCTGGCCTCATAAAACGAGTTTGAAAGTCTTCCTTCTTCTTGAATTTTTTGAAATAGTTTGAGGAGAATGGGCATTAGTTCTTCTTTGAATGTTCTGTAAAACTCCCCCGTGAAGCCATCCGGGCCTGGGCTTTTGTTTGCTGGGAGAGTCTTGATTACATCTTCAATTTCCTTAGCTGTTATTGGTCTGTTCAAGTTTTCTATCTCTCCCCGGTCCAGTTTTGGGAGACTATGTGTTTCTAGAAATTTGTCCATTTCACTTAGATTGTCGAATTTGTTGCCATATAAATGTTCATAGTATTTGCCAATGATCCTTTGTATTTCTGTTGTGTCAGTTGTTACTTCTCCTCTTTCATTTCTGATTTTGTGTATTTGGGTTCTCTCTCTTAGTTTCTTGGTGAGTCTAGCTAAGAGTCCATCAATCTTGTTTATCTTTTCAAAAAACCAGCTCTTTGTTTCATTGTTCCTTTGAATTGTTTCTCTGGTCTCTATGTCATTTATTTCTGCTCTGATCTTTATATTTCCTTCCTTCTACTTGCTCTGGGGTGTTTTTTTTTTTTTTTTTTTTTTTTTTTTTTTTTTTTTTTTTTTTTGCTTTCTAGTTCTTTAAGTTGTGAGGTTAGATAGTCTGTTAGAAATTTTTGTTGTTTCTTGAGGTAGGCCTCTAGTGCTATGAACTTCCCTCTCAGAACTGCTTTCGCTGCATCCCATAGATTTTGTGTTGTTGTGTGTTCATTTTCATTGGTTTCCAGGAAATTTTTTATTTCTTCCTTGATCTCCTCGGTAACCCATTCATTGTTTAATAACATGCTATTTAGTCTCCATGTATTCAAATGTCTTTGCATGTTCTTGTTGCAATTGATTTCTAGTTTCATGCCATTGTGATCTGAGAAGATGTTTGATGTAATTTCAATCTTCTTGAACTTGTAGAGACTTCGTTTGTGTCCTAAGATGTGGTCTATCTTTGAGAATGTCCCATGTGCACTTAAGAATGTGAATTCTATAGTTTTGGGGTGTAATTCTCTGTAAATATCTATTAAATCCATTTGGTCTAGTGCTTCGTTTAGAGTCTCTTTTTCCTTGTTAATTTTTTGTCTAGAGGATCTATCCAGTGATGTCAGCGGGGTGTTGAAGTCCCCTGCTGTGATTGTATTGCGGTCGATTTCTCCTTTGAAGTCCTCCAGAAGATTTTTAATATATTTTGGTGCTCCTATATTTGGTCCATGTATGTTTACCAAGGTTATATCTTCCTGTTGGATAGATCCTTTCAATATTATGTAGTGACCTTTTTTGTCTCTAGTTATGGCTTTCGTTTTGAAATCTATTTTATCAGATATGAGTATTGCTACCCCAGCTTTTTTTTCCTTTCCATTTGCTTGGAAGATTTTTTTCCATCCCTTCACTTTCAGCCTATGTGAGTCTTTTGTTGTGAGGTGGGTCTCTTGTAAACAATATATATATGGGTTATACTTTCTTATCCAATCTGCTACGCTGTGTCTTTTTATCGGAGCATTCAATCCATTCACATTTAAGGTGATTATTGATATGTACTTATGTATTGCCATTTTTGTTCAGTGTGGTTCTACATTCCTTCCTATTTCTTCTACTAATTACAGCAGTCCTTTTAACGCAGACAGCGTTCTATGAAGTGAGGCCCAAGGTGTGTGGGGACAATAAGGGCTGTTGCATCTTTGGGCTCTTCTTTTTTTTTTTTTTTTTCTTAGTTAATTAATTAATTAAGATATTTATTCATTTATTTTTGTTACAGATGTTTCTCCTTTTTCCCCCATTGTCATCCTTCTCTCTCTCCCTCCCCACCCAGTCCCCAGCATTGATTTCCCTGTCCATTGGTTATGTTTACATGCATATAAGTTCTGTGGTTTACCTCCCACCCCTACCCCCTGTTCTGAGGATGGTCTGTATCCTACTTCCACGCCTCTGGGTCTACCCTGTTCCTCAGACTGTTAGGTTCATTATATTCCACAAATAACTGAGATCATATAATATTTGTCTTTCTCTGTTTGGCTTATTTCGCTTAGGATAATACTTTCCAGGTCCTTCCATGTCATCTCAAAGAATAAGAGACCTTTCTTTCTTACAGCTGCATAGTACTCCATTGTGTATATGTACCACAGCTTTTTTATCCATTCATCTACTGATGGACAGTGGGGCTGTTTCCAGATCTTAGCTATTGTAAATAGTGCTGCTATGAACATGGGGGTATATATATTCTTTCTGATTAGTGTTTCAGGCTTCTTATGGTATATTTCTAGAAGTGGGATCACTGGGGAAAATGGCAATTTAATTTTTAACTTTTTGAGGTAACACCATAGTGTTTTCCATAGTGGATGCAGCAGTCTGCATTGCCATCAGCAGTATACTAGAGTCCCCTTTTCTCCACACCCTTGCCAACACTTATTGTTTAATGATTTGTTGATGGCAGCCATCCTGACAGGTGTGAAGTGATACCTAATAGTTGTTTAAATTTGCATCTCTCTGATGATTAGTGACATTGAGCATTTTTTCATATGTCTCTTGGCCATTTGTATGTCCTGTTTGAAATCGTGTCTCTTTAGGTCCTCTGCCCATTTTTTAATTGGGTTCTTTGCCTTCCTTTTGTTGACTTGTATGAGCACTCTATATATTTTGGAGATTAACCCCTTATCTGATATATCATTGGCAATTATGCTCTCCCACACAGTGGGTTCCCTTTCCATTTTGATGGTTGTTTCTTTTGCTGTGCAGAAGCTTTTGAGTTTGATGTATTCCCATGGGTTCATTTTTTCTTTTGTTTCTATTGCCTTAGGTGATGTATCAGTGAAAATTTTGCTGCATATGATGTCTCAAATTTTGTTGCCTACATTTTCTTCTAGGATTTTTATGGATTCATGAGTCACGTTTAAGTCTTTTATCCATTTTGAGTTTATTCTTGTGTTGATGGTCTAGTTTCATTTTTTTTGCTTGTAGCTGTCCAATTTTCCCAAAACCATTTAATAAATAGGCTGTCTTTACTCCATTGTACGCTCTTGTCACCTTTGTCGAATATTAATTGAGCATAATGTTTTGGGTCAATTTCTGTGTTCTCTGTTCTATTCCATTGATCTATCTGCCTCTTCTTGCACCAGTACCAGGCTGTTTTGATTACAGTAGCTTTGTAGTATAAGCTGATATCCAGTATTGTGATCCCACCTACTTTGTCTTTCTTTTTCAAGATTGCTGTGGCTACTCGGGGTCATTTTTGGTTTCATATAAACTTTTGAAGTATTTGTTCTAGTTCTGTGAAATATGTCTTTGGTATATTGATGGGGATTGCATTGAATCTATAGATTGCTTTGGGTAGTATGGACATTTTAATGATGTTAATTCTTCCAATCCATGAACAAGGTATGTGCTTCCACTTTTTTATATCTTCCTCTATTTCTTTTTTCAATGACCTGTAGTTTTTGTGAAGAGATCCTTTACTTCTTTGGTTAAGTTTAACCCTAGGTATCTTATTTTTTTTGCTGTTATGGTAAATGGGATTGCTTTTTAGTTTCTCTTTCTGTGATTTCATCATTGGTGTATAAGAACGCCGTTGATTTCTTGACATTCATTTTGTATCCTGCTACTTTGCCAAATTCATTTATTAAGTCCAGTAGATTTTTGATGGAGTCTTTAGGGTTTCCTATGTACAATATCATGTCATCTACAAGTAATGACACTTACACTTCCTGCTTTCGAATTTGGATCCCCTTTATTTTTTCTTCATGTCTAATTGCTGTGGCTAAGACTTCCAGTACTATGTTAAATAAGAGTGGTGAAAGTGGGTATCCCTGTCCTGTACCCATTCTTAAGGGGAATGCTTTCAGTTTTTGCCCATTGAGAAATATGTTGGTTGTAGGTTTTTCATATATAGCCTTTATTATGTTGAGATATGGACCCTTTATTCCCACATTGCTGAGCGTTTTTATTAGAAATGGGTGCTGGATTTTGTCGAATGCTTTTTCAGCATCTATTGATATGATCATAAGGTTTTTATCTTTCATTTAGTTTATGTGGTGTATCACATTTATTGATTTGGGAATATTGTACCAACCTTGCATCCTTGGGATGAATCTCACTTGTTCACAGTGAATAATTGTTTTCATGTATTGCTAGATCTGATTTGTTAATATTTTGTTAAGGATTTTGGCATCTGTGTTCATCAGGGATATTGGCCTGTAGTATTCTTTCTTTGTGGAGTCTTTATCCGGTTTTGGAATTAGAATTATGCTGGCCTCATAAAACGAGTTTGGAAGTCTTCCTTCTTGAAGTTTTAGGAATAATTTGATGAGAATGGGTGTTAGTTCTTCTTTGAATTGTTCGGTAAAACTCCCCTGTGAAGCTGTCCCGGTCTGGGCTTTTGTTTGCTGGGAGAGTTTTGATTACATCTTCAATTTCCGTAGTTTTTATTGGTCTGTTCAAGTTTTCTATCTCTTCCTGGTTCAGTTTTGGGAGACTATGTGTTTCTATAAATTTGTCCATTTCTCTTAGATTGTCTAGTTTGTTGCCTTATAATTGTTCATAGTATTTGTTAACGATCCTTTGTATTTCTGTGGTGTCAGTTATTACTTCTCCTCTTTCATTTCTGATTTTGTGTATTTTGGTTCTCTCTCTTTGTTTCTTGTTGAGTCTAGCTACGGGTCTATCAATCTTGTATATCTTTTCAGAAAACCAGCTTTTTATTTCACTGATCTTTTGAATTGTTTTTTTTTTGTTGTTGTTTGTTTGTTTTGTTTTTTGTCTCCATGTCGTTTATTTCTGCTCTGATCTTTACTATTTCCTTCCTTCTACTTGCTCTGGGGTTTTCTTTTTGTTTGCTTTCTAGTTCTTTAAGTTGTGAGGTTAGGTAATCAATTAGAAGTTTTTCTTCTTTCTTGAGGTGAGCCTGTAGTGCTATGAACTTCCCTCTCAGAACTACTTTTACTGCATCCCATAGGTTTTGTGTTGTGTGTTCATTTTCATCAGTTTCTGGGAAGTTTTTAATTTTTTCCTTGATCTCCATGGTAACCCATTCATTGTTCAATAACATGCTATTTAGCCTCCATGTTTTCAAATGTCTTTGCATATTCTTGTTGCAATTGATTTCTAGTTTCATGCCATTGTGATCTGAGAAGATGCTTGATATGATTTCAATCTTCTTGAACTTGTAGAGACTTCGTTTGTGTCCTAACATGTGGTCTATCTTTGAGAATGTCCCATGTGCACTTGAGGAGAATGTGAATTCTGTAGTTTTTGGATGTAGTTCTCTGTAGATATCTATTAAATCCATTTGATCTAGTGCTTCATTTGGAGTCTCTGTTTCCTTGTTAATTTTAATTGTCTAGAGGATTTATCCAATGATGTCAGCGGGGTGTTGAAGTCCCCTGCTATGATTGTATTGCTGTCAATTTCTCATTTGATGTTTTCCAGAAGATTTTTAGTATATATTTGGTGCTCCTATATTGGGTGCATATATGTTTACCAAAGTTATATCTTCCTGTTGGATAGATCCTTTCAATATTATGTAGTGGCCTTCTTTGTCTCTAGTTATGGCCTTCATTTTGAAATCTATTTTATGAGATATGAGTATTGCTACCCCAGCTGTTTTTCCTTTCTGTTTGCTTAGAATATTTTTTTCCATCCCTTTACCTTCACCTATGTGAGTTTTTTGTTGTGAGGTGGGTCTTGTGAACAACATATATGTGAGTCATGCTTTCTTATCCAGTCAGCTACTCTGTGTCTTTGTATCGGAGCATTCTATTCATTTACATTTAAGGTGATTATTGATATGTACTTATCTATTGCCATTTCTGTTTATTGTGGTTATATTTTTCTTCCTATTTCTTCTAGAAATTACAGTAGTCCTTTTACCATTTCTTGCAGTGCTGGTTTGGTGTAAATATATTCCCTTAGCCTTTTTTTTTTCGGGGAAGCTCTTTATTTGACCTTCTATTTTGAATGGTAGCCTTGCTGGATAGAGTAGTCTTGGATTCAGATCCTTGTTTTTCATGACCTTGATTACTTCATGCCATTCCCTTCTGGCCTGTAGTGTTTCTGTGGAGAAGTCAGCTGATAGCCTTATGGGGGTTCCTTTGTAGGTAACCTGTTGCTTATCTCTTGCTGCCTTTAGGATTCGCCCTTTGTCTTTAATTTTTGGTATTTTAATTATTGTGTCTTGGTGTGGGCCTGTTTGGTTTCTTCTTACTTGGGGCTCTCTGTGGTTTTTGAACTTGAATGCCTTCTTCATTCACCAAGTTAGGAAAGTTTTCTGTTACTGTTTCTTCAAATATATTCTCTAACACTTGCTCATTTTCTTCTTCTCCTATGATGCGAATGTTATTACATTTCTATTTGTCCCACAGTTGTCTTAAGCTATCTTCCTGTTTTTTAATTGTTTTTTCCTTTTGCTATTCTTTTTGGTTGATTTTTTCTACCCTGTCTTCTAATTCATTGATCCAGTCTTCAGCTTCCTCTACTCTGCTGTTTAGTCCTTCCAATGTGTTCTTTATTTCTGCTATGTCATTCATCATTTCCACTTTGTTGGTTTTCCATGTTTTGATATCTTTACTCATGGTGTTGTTGTCCTTATTCATGCTATGGAGCTTCCTCAAGATCATGGCTCTGAACTCTACCTCTGATAACTTGCTTAACTGCATTTCACTTATCTCATCTTCGGTAGAGTTCTCTTGTTCTTTCATTTGGGATTTGTTTCTTTCTTTCACCCTTTTGGCTATCTCAGTGGGTTTTGGAGCCTGTCAAATTTTCCCTGTGGGTGTTGGTGCTCTGCTGTTTGTGGCTCCCTCTGCTGGGTTTGGATGAGTGCAAGAAGGCCCACGTTCAACACTACTGTCAAGTTTTACTTTCCTGGGTAGATTTGCAAGCCCAGGAAAGGTTCAGTTATCCTCTTTTTTGCCTGCAGGCTATTAGTCTCAGTTACTCAGGGCTGGGATGTAGCCCTCAGGTGTTCAGGGTAAGAGGATTTCCAGAGGGTGGTGCCAATGCTGGTTGTTAATGAGCCTCAATTTGCATTTCTTTGGCTCACCTGGTGGGGTTGAATCTCCGAGAGAGGGGCTGCTGTTTTTCCCCACAGCTTAGGGAAGGAGCAAGCTGGCCACTGTCATTTGTGGCCATGACTCAGCAAAAACTCTGAGCGCCCTCCAAATCCCGGGTGTCCCCACAGAGTTCCAGTCCAGTCTACTCTCTGTCTGCTGGAGCCCAAGGTGAGTGGCTGTAGCCAGTCCAGTGCTCTGTCCAGGCCCTCTGCCCTGTGGAGCCGGCTTGGGATTTTAACCCTGAGGGCACAGCTCACAGCTAAGACCACTGCTGTCCATGGGCTCCCAGCTTGCCACCCTCACACACCTCCACAGATCCTACCAGTGACCCTGGTTATATGGTCCTCTCCAGCTGCTTTTCTGTTGCTTTTTTCTGACGATTTGTCTTTGTTTTAGTTGTAATTCCTGTTTGGTCCTGGGAGATCATCTGTGTAGCTTCCATTCACTTTGCCGCCATTTTTTTTCCTTTGGGCTCTTCTTATGATTTAGAAAATTATCCTGGTTTCCTTTAGGAATTTTTCAAATGTTGTTCCTTTTAATAGAATGTTTCATAAGCTTCAGCATCTAAGTTTGTGAGTGACTTTGGGCAACCAGGTATTTATACTCGTCCATTTCAAGAGTAAGAGTTTGCTACTGTGTAACATAAATTGGGACACTTCCCATCCTAGTTTGTGATCCTGAACTAGGTAATATGGCATTGGAACAGAATTTCCTTGGAAATGGGAAAGAACTCAGCTGTACAATCGATGGGTCAAGAAAAAGAGAAATAAAAGCAAATGGTTGTTAATTCTTGCTTCTTATCCCCTCTCCTCTGTCATTCTATGAAAAAAAAAATTATATAAGTATCCTTGTATTTGCTCGGTTCATTCAAGAAAGTGGAGACCTTTCATGTGAATAAAAATGACTCCTTCTCAGTGGTTCATCTATTCCCCAGACACTCACTGAGCCTCTGTCCTCCGGAAGGCCCTGTGCTAGTAGCGGAAACACTAGAATAAGCAGGACACTCCCACCCACAGGATGATTGTGTAGGAGCCAAAATCATGTAAGGAAGGTAGTGCGGTGTTCCCTAAGGCTCAGAGAACATGTAAAAGAGGAAGAAATGTGGTGGAGGTCCAGGGGAGCACACTCAAATGTACATGACCTGAGCCAGTGCAGTTTGGGGCTTTGGGAAACTGATTCCCTCCTGTGTGGGGGTGATTGCAGTGAAGCTGGGTGATGGCAGTGGCAGATGGTGTGTCTTGACTATGAAAAGGAAGTCTGAAATGGAAAATTGTCCTGAGAAGCCCCTTTTGGATCATGGGTAAACTAGAGGGAAATCTCCACCTGGTTAGGAAGCGGGGGGGGGGGGGGTGTTTCCTGCACGCAGTCCCAGTGCCATTGGACAGTATGAGGACTAGGAGTGTTAAACCCATCACGTGCATGGATTTCTGCAGAAATATGGCTACTGGGCCTTGAGTCACTGGATGGGCACTGTTCCCCGGCCTGGGAGAGTCAGAGCCCACAGCATAATCTGGTTTTCATGTTAATGACCTTGAGTGTATTTTGGCCAATCATTATCATGGGCTCGATTTTTGGTGGGGGAAGAATGAATGAAAACATTTGTTTGATGAAAGCAGCTTGAAGGGACAGAAAGAGTTGTTCCTTGATGCTGTTTCCAGCAGCTTTGTGTTGGGTCCAGCTGAGAAGGCTCCCCCACACTGAATTTGAACACACATCCTTGAATTGAGAAAATGTGCTGAATTTATTTATGGAACATCTTTTTTTTTTTTGACCGATTGTGTGTCCTATGCCCTACTGAGTGGCATATTGTCTTATAGAACCCGTGAAACAAACAACTAATCAGTGCCAGAGGAGAGAGTGGAAGGGTCTGGGATCCAAACAATATTAGAAATAACTGCCCTTCATCAGCGTTCCAATCTACACCAGGCACTGTGCGAGGTGCTTTACAAACACTCCATACATTCCTGCAGTCTTAGGAGACAGGGTTTATCTAACCTGCTTACTTCACAGAGGAAGAACCTGACGCTCATAGGGTCTGGAAATTTTCCCAGGATCACATAGCTATTAAGTGACAGCCAACGACTGGATCCCTGCTCTGAATTCATCTAATGCTCATGCTGTTCCCACCCCTCCCAGACTGTGCCTAACCTTCTGATTCATAAATCATTTTCCTTCTCAGTACTGCATGATGTCTCCCTGGCAACAAAACGAGGGGCCCTTTGTCCAAAGTACTAAAATCAGGCCTAAGAAAGGTAACAGTGCGAATCAAACACAATCTGGCTACTGTCTGTGGCCTGTATTTGCCAAGGTTCCTCCTGCCCAGGTCCCAGGGTTCCTTGAGAGCTGAGATGCTGGCATTTCTGTCCAGTCCCAGCACTTTCCCACATGACAGCACCCTTCCCCTGGTCTTCTCCTGTGTGCTCTCCTATCCATCTCTGGATCCTGGCCTGCTGACCAGCTTGTCACTGCAGCCTCTTCTGAAGGCTGTGCCCTCTCATCATGTAAGAGCCCCAAACCTCCTGACCCCCCAACTTAGAGCATTTCTACTCCCTGCTTAAGTCCCCTGATCATACATCCTTCACCCTGGAACCCCTTAGATGGCAAAAGTCCCTTCGAATTTGAACAGTGACTTATAGATACTTGGCCATCCTGTTGGATGTCTTCAACACGTTCTTAAAATGCTTTCCAAATGAACCAGTGAGTGGAGTCTGATTTGGCCTATAATCTACCAATTTGAGGATATAACCCTGAAGTTAGAGAAGGTTTATTTTTTTTTAAATACCTGATATTTACAGCAGGAAGTTAATGGAATGTCTTCTTTTAAACTGGCCACTGAACACATACACGGCTGAATCAGCTTACTTAGGTCATCAAAACCTAAAGCTTTCCTCATTAGTGGTACATGAGGAAAGACCATGGAAATCACTGAGGAATAAATCTACAGAGGCTAAATCCCCCAAACTTGGAACTCCCTGGTAGGTGAAAAACGGTTTCTTTGTAGACATGCTCATCCTAGTTAAAAATGAAAAAAAAAAGTATCCTTTCTTCCACTGTTTGTTGTCTGTGTATCTGATTCACAGGAAAGTAATAATTTCCAGTGTGCCTGATGGCACCTGTAAAGGTGTTCAGGTATGTTCAGTCATGTAGAGGATAGCAGAAACACAAGACTTTGTACATGCATCAGCAGGAAGGAGAAAATTCTCAGCCAACTGAAATTATACAGGTTATGTAAAAGGGAAGTGTAGAAAAGTGTTACTGAATGAAGATGGCAAACTCACTTGGCTGATATTTATAGGATCCTTTGAAAATTACATGCGATCTTGTGTTTGAAACCACCTGTCACATAGTAGTCATCTGAAAAAGTTGGAGAACTTAAGGCAAATTTGACCTTCTCAGTAACTCCTCCAAGAAATAAAGGTTACTGTCACAACAAATTATAATAATTTTTTGAGCTCCTAATATGTAACAGTGTATGGGTGAGACTACAAGGTCTCATCCATACTTGTCTTCCTCTCCTTTGTGGGCACATGGAAAAACTACATTGCTAGTCCACTTGTAGTTAGGAAGGGTCATCCATTTATCATCACTGTGATATGAGCAGAAATATTGTCACATCCAGGCATTTGGGAGCCAGTATGACAGTTCCATCCTTCCTATTTCATTCAACAGCAAACATAGCATCCCTGTGTTGAGATGGTGTGACTACAGTCTTGAAGTAATCCAGATCCTTGAGTCACCTGATAAAGGAGATTTCCTGACCAACTGCACCCAAATTTATATGCACACAAAAACTTCTGTTATGTTAAGCCATTTAAATTTAACTTTTTGTCTGTTGCATCAGTTTGCAGTTACTTCAACTGAGTAATACACAGCAACTTTATCTGCGGTTGGGTGTATTTAAATAGTCTAATTACAAGGGTAATAGTGTATATAGTGCATATATACTATTGGAAAAATCTTGAAAAAATAAATAATTGCCCCCTTTGTAAAGTTTCTCCAAATTTCAGCCTTCTACACAGAGGTAACCATAGCTAACATATTTACATGGTTATAGAGTTAAAGTGCCAAGGGTGTGGATATTTTAAATTTTTATAAATACTGCTGAAAATTTCAAAAACGCTGTACAATGCATATGCTCAATTATTACATGTGAATACCTTTCACTCTCAAATATGTTTTATAATTTCTTTAAATTTTCATTAAAATTATGGGTAAAAATATTTTCTCACTATTTTTTAAATTTGTATTGCCCCCATTTTCTAATTAGATTTAAACAGAACAATAACTTCATTCCTCGCCCATTTAAAGCTGGATTTGTGCAGTAATGTCTCTGGACGTGAGTTAAAATTCTGAAATTTTGAAAAGTCAACAAGACACACTCCTTTCACTTTGAGAAGCAAGGATTTGGTCAGGAGCCAGGGAAGGGGAACAGACAGGATACCCTCAGTCTGTGAGGGGCATTGGTAGATTGAGGGGAGAGCGATTGCCAGAATCCACGAGAGAGACGACATGCAACACCAAGTCCAGACAGTCCCAGGCAGGCTGGCAGTCAGGGATTTTTGGTCCAGAGTTCAGTTTAGGGGAAAAGAACCCAAAGGAAAGGAGGTGGGGAGGGGATTGATACAGGACGTGGAACATGAATAGGCTGGGGAAATCTCTAAATCATCCTCACCAGCTGGAAGTTGCAGGATCTATCTGATGAATGGCCCAGTGGCAGCCAGACACCCCTCCTTAACCTTAGAGGCCCCCTGCCTCTGTCAGGAAGAGTATAATTGGCTCCCTGCATCATTCAGATGAGCTACATCTCTTGACTACTCCAGTGGTGTCCCAGGGCTGGGAGCTGTCATGATGCCTGCTAGAAGCTGGGGACTTTCCCCTGCATGCAGGGCAACCCCACATAGAGGTTGGGGCTATGTGAATGAGTGGGGTTGGTGACTGGGGACCAACAGCAGAGATAGGTCAGGAATATCCATGAGCTGTGCCACTGTAAGGAGGGTGAAATAAGAAGGGAAAAGTCACAGGACTAATCATTTCAGACTCTTCAGAGAAAGGGCTGGGTGTGGACATGCTTGGAAAAACTGTCCATATGTTGTTCCTGGCTCCCACTGCCTCTGGAGTTCCTGAGTTCTTGGCACAGCAGGGGCAGGTGTCCTGTGGCTACGACTACTGGCCTATCTTGCCACCAGATACTGTCTGGGATACAGGATTGGCCCAGATGCACATGTTTTCAGGGTGGATGGAAAAATCTATGGAGATGGCACCCTTCCTTGTGACCTTAACTTGGGAATGTGTGGTGTCCAATGCAGGAAGCACCATGGACAATCCTGTTGAGAGCATCCCCACTTCCAAAATGATGTTTGGGCACGGAGAAGAGGTGTCCTCAATGGCACCCTCAGTAATCGATTTCCATAGGGATTCTAAAGTTATGTGAGCAGTTAGAACACTATGGGTTTCTTTCATGGAGACAGAAGGCCCAGGCAGTAGACAATCTCCACATTTTGAAACAGTGAATGGTACCCTTTGGTCGTTATATATATGAAACAAAAAAAAAATTCTGATTGGTGGATTTCTGGTTGAGTACAGGCACATACATGCCACCACAGGTTACTTTTTTTTTTTATCCTCACCCTGAGGACATTTTTGCATTTATTTTCAGACAGAGCGGGAGGGAGAGAAGGAGGAAGAGAGAGAGAGAGAAACATCAATATGAGAGAGACACATCGAGTGGTTGCTACTCACATGACCCCAAGGGGGATGGACAAACTGCAACCGAGGTACATGCCCTTAGCAGGAACCGAACCCGGGTCTCTTGGGACCGCGGGCCCGATGCTCTAACCGCTGAGCCAAACTGGCCAAGGCACAGGTTACTTTTAATACTCTGCTCTTGGCATCCTTGTCAAGGATGAGCATATATCCAGCAATACTCAGACACTTACATTCTCTAACCTTATTTAGGCAGCTGGCAGCTCTGTAGTAACTAAAATTGGTTATGCCAAATAGTGCAAGGGGCTAGAGTCAACCTTGGGCCCAGGAGGCTAGGATGTCATGAATTTATCATATACATCCTATATCTAACTAGAACATCTCCATGATGCATCCTGTATCTACTGGTAGCCTATTGTTGTCAACATTTTAAAAGCAAAACCTCTTATTCCAATAAAGCTTTCCATACTAATCCACTAATCCATTCCATGAACATGAGGAAGGTATAGTAGTCTAGTTGAAATGAGGACTATAAACCCAGAGTCCTGTTAGTCCAACACCCTTTCTTTCCTTTTGGGGCAGTGGGTTCTGACACTAGCCACAGAACTCTAGGGTTCTCCTGAGTACAGCTGGGAAAGTTCCTCGTGCACAGGTGTGTAGATGTAGACCCAATTTTGTCCAATACATTAAATGCCAATTTTGTTGCCTGGCTTTCCAGCACTGCCAACAACTTGTGGCCCCCCAGCCTCTGCATCTCTTGCACATTTTCCCAACCCATTTCTTGCTTTCCCAAGTCCTGATTAACCATCACCTCTGAACTAGATGCACATAGGCCCACACTGTCCTCCTAACTACTAGTCTGTTCTATATTCTCAGCATGGTACTGGCTATTCTCCTTTCAACCCAGTAGTCCCCTTAGAATTTTACACAGGCTCTTCAGTCTTATTGATCCCAATCCCTATGTCTGTCTTCCTAGGCCTGGGCCTGCTTCAAACTCTCTTCTGGGAAAGAAGTCCCTCCCTTAACCTAGTGACTTCTCAGCAATGAGTAACTTGGTAGGCTGTCTCTGTTTTTCCACCCCTACTTCCCTCTTCTGAAATTATTCTTAGGTCATGTTGAAACTTCCTCAAGAAAAACAGGGCTCTTGGCTCATTTTACTTTCACCTTTGCCTCTGCTCCCAACTTGATACACAATCTCCTTGGTTGATGTTCAGCTTCCCTAATCTCTACCAAAACCTATTAAAGCTATGTAGGGAAATCCTCTTTAAGAATACAGGGGAAGAGTTTTCTATAAGAGTTCCTTATTCAACAGAGAAGAGAACAAAGAAGAGTAATTTGGATCTAGAATTCACAGCAGCCTTTCTAGTTACACTGTGTTCACATTTAAATGATGAGTACAATTTAAATGCCTAGTATAAGTGGGCTCACTTGGTCACTGTGCTAGGGTCTTGGTACAAAAAGGAAAACAGTTTGCCATACTCAGTGGATCAGAATAGTCAAATACATAAAACCAACAGTATACTTCCATTTCTCCTCTCTTAGTCTTTCTTGTACTGTTGGCGTACATTTTCCTTCTACTGTACATTACGTTATAAATTCTACAATACATTGTTATTTTCTTTACTTTAAAAAGTTATCTCTTAAAGACATTTACATAAATAAGGAAAGCATCCTTATGTTTATCTATGAATTTGCAATTCCTGGTGCTCTTCATTCCTTTGTGTATTTCTACCTGGTATCACTTTTCTGTTTGCCTGGAGGACTTTAACATTTCTTTTAAACATTCTTTAACATTTCTTGTAGTGTATGTCTCTTGGTGATTAATTATTTAAAGTTTTGTATTTCAGAAAAAGTCACCTTTGTTTTTGTAATATATTTTCACTGTATATAGAATTCTGGATTGACAGTTTAATTTTTCAGTATTTTAGAAATATTGCTCCACTCTCCTCTTGCCTTCACTGTTTGTTTTTTTTTTTTTTTTTATCCTCACCTGAGGACATTTTTACATTTATCTTCAGATAGAGCTGGAGGGAGAGAGGGGGGAAGAGAGAGAGAGAAACATTGACGTGAGAGAGACACATCGACAGGCTGCCACCCACACGACCCCAACCGGGGCCAGGGACAAACTGCAACCAAGGTACATGCCCTTACAGGAACCGAACCCGGGACTCTCTGGTCCGCGGGCCAATGCTCTAATCGCTGAGCAAAACTGGCCAGGGTGCTTTCACTGTTTTTGACAAGAAATCTACTCTTATCCTTATCTTTGTTCCTCTGTAGTAAAAGTGTCTCTTTTTCTCTAGGTACTTTCAAGATTTTCTTTTTATCACTGATTTTAAGTAATTTAATTATTATGGACATTGGTATAGTTTTGTTCATATTTCTTGTTCTTCACATTCTTTTAGCTTCTTCAATCTCTGGGTTTATAGTTTTCATCAAATTTGTAGATTTTTCATTCAAATGCTTTTTCCATCCCTCCATTTATTCTTTTCTTTGGGGGCTCCAAATGTATGTTTATAGGTCACTTGAAATTTCCTCAAAACTCATCAATGTTCCTATTCATTGTTTTCAATGTATATGTGTTTCTGCTTATGATCTTAGGAAAAAAGCCTTCAGTCTTTCACTACTGAGTAAAATGTTATCTTTTACTTTTTCATAAATGTCCTTTATCATGTTGAGGATATTCTCTTCTACTCCTAATTTGCTGAATGTTTCATCATTTAAAAGTTATTGGATTTTTGTCAAATACTTTTTCAGCATCAATTGAGATTATCTTGTTTTGTTTTGTTTATAATATAATTTTATGCATGTAGTGTATTATATTAATTGAGATTTGTATGTTGAACCACATTTGGTCATTGTGTGTAATCCCTTTCATTAGCTCCTGGATTCAGTTGACCAGCATTTTGTTGAGGAATTTTGCTTCTATATTCACAGGGGATATTGGCCTATAGTTTTCTTGTAATGCCATGGTTTGGCTTTGGTATCAGGGTGCTTCACAGAATAAGAAGTATTCCATCTTCTAATTTTTTTTTTTTTTTTTTTTTTGGTACGTGCCTCTAGTGGGAACCAAACCCGGGACTCTCTGGTCTACAGGCCGATGCTCCAACTGCTGAGCCAAACCGGCCAGGGCCCATCTTCTAATTTTGGAATGAGTTTGAGAAAGATTGGTTTTCATTCTTCTTTAAATGTTTGGAAGAATTCTTTATATCTCTGCCTTTTAATTGGAGAATTTAATCCATCTATATTTAAAGTGAGTACTGATTAAGGAGGGCTTCTATCATTTTTCTATTTGTTTTCTATATGTTCTATATATTTTTGTTCATTAATTCCTTCATTACTATTCTTCCAATTCCTCCAAAATAGTCCAATGTATTAGCATGATTATTTTTCTAGTGTACTATTTTGATTCCCTATTAATTTCCTTTTCTATATATGTTTAAAAATCATTTTTAGTGGTTTACATTTAATATTCTAAGTTTATAGCAATCTAGTTTGAATTGATAGCAATTTAGCTTCAATAGCATTCAGAACTCTGCTTCTATATAGCTGTATGCCCCTTTTATACTGTTATTATTACAGATTATGTCTTTACACATTTTATGTCCATTAACAGATTTATTTAATATGCATTTGTTTTTAAAATTATAAGGGAAAGGAGAGGAGTAACAAATAAAATGTACAAAAATAAATGCTTTATGTATACACTTATGTATTTATTTTTTCTATAGTTCTTTGTTTCTTTATATAGCTTTGAGTAACCATTTGGTTTCCTTTCATTTCAACCTGAAGAACTGCCTTTAACATTTCTTGTAGAATGGGTCTACCAGAAACAAATTCTGTCAGCTTTTTCTTTTCTTTTTTAAAATCTGGGAATGTGATAATTATTCATTTTTTGAAGGATTGTTTTGTCAGGTATGGGATTCTTAGTTGACAGTTCAATTTTTATTTTTATTCCAGCACTGTAAGTATGTCATCTTGCTGCTTTCTAACCTCCATAGTTTATGATTAAAAAGTCAGCTGTTAATATTCTCAAGTATCTCGGAGGAGAAGAAATGGCGGTGGAGTGAATGGAAGCTACACAGACGATTTCCCAGGATCAAATGGGAATTACAACTAAAATAAAGACAAATCGTCAGGAAAAAGCAACAGAAAAGCAACGGGAGAGGACCATACAACCAGGGACACTGAATGAGCCTGGTAGGATCTGCGGAGGTGCGTGAGGGTGGCGGCCTGGGAGCCCACAGACAGCAGCGGCCTTGGCTGTGAGCAGCGGCCTTAGCTGGGAGCAGTGGCCTTAGCTGGGAGTGGCGGCCTTAGCTGGAAGCAGCGGCGGCGGCGCCCGCCCTCAGGGTTAAGAGCCCCAGCTGCTCCACAGCACAGAGGGCCCGGACAGAGCGCTAAATAGCCACAGCCACTCACCTGGGGGAGGGCAGACTGGACTGGAACTCTGAGGGGACACGTGGGATTTGTAGGGCGCTCAGAGTTTGTGCTGAGCTGTGGCCACAAAGGACGGTGGTGTCCAGACACTCCTTCCCGGTTGCACAGACTGGCAGCCAAGTTTGCTCCTTCCCAGAGCTGTGGAAGCCACTCCCTCGGAGATTCCCAGGTGAGGTAAAGAGGTAAAGAAATGCAAATTGAGGCTCATTAACAACCAGCATTGGCCCCACCCTCGGGAAATCCTCTTACACTGTAAACATCTGAGGGAGTTTCTCATTCAACTGAGATCCTAAGGCTTTTCAAGTAACTGAGGCTCATAGCCTCCAGGCAAAAAGCTAGAACATAACTAAACCTTTCCTGAGCTTGCAAATCTACCCAGGAAAGTGAGACTTGACAGTGGTGTTGAAGGAGGGCCCTCCACACTATTCCAAACCAAGTAGAGGGAGCCACAGATAGCAGAACACCAACACCCACAGGGAAAATTTGGCAGGCTCCAAAACCCACTGAGATAGCAAAAATGGTGAAACAAAGAAACAGATCCCAAATGAAAGAACAAGAGAACTCCACCGAAGATGAGATAAATGAAATGCAGTTAAGCAAATTATCAGAGGTAGAGTTCAGAGCCATGATCTTGAGGAAACTAAACAGCATGAGTAAGGACATCAACATCATGGGTAAAGATATAGAAACACTGAAAACCAACCAAGTGGAAATGAAGAATGACATAGCAGAAATAAAGAACACATTGGAAGGACTGACCAGCAGAGTAGAGGAAGCAGAGGACCGGATCAGTGAATTAGAAGACAGAGTAGAAAAAAATCAATCAATCAGAAAACCAAAAGGAAAAAACAATGAAAGAACAGGAAGATAGCTTAAGAGAACTGTGGGACAACTGGAAACATAACAACATTCGCATTATTGGAGTCCCCGAAGAAGAAGAAAATGAGCAAGGGTTAGAGAATATATTTGAAGAAATAGTGACAGAAAACATTCTTAACCTGGTGAAGGAAGAAAGCATTCAAGTTCAAGAAGCACAGAGAGCCCCAAGTAAGAAGAACCCAAATAGGCCCACACCAAGACACATAATTAAAATGCCAAAAATTAAAGACAAAGAGAGAATCCTAAAGGCAGCAAGAGATAAGCAACAGGTTACCTACAAAGGAAACCCCATTAGGCTATCATCTGACTTCTCAACAGAAACACTACAGGCCAGAAGGGAATGGCATGAAGTAATCAAGGTCATGAAAAACAAGGACCTGAATCCAAGACTACTCTATCCAGCAAGGCTGTCATTCAAAATAGAAGGTCAAATAAAGAGCTTCCCAGACAAAAAAAAGGCTAAGGGAATATATTAGAACCAAACCAGCACTGCAAGACATGTTAAAAGGACTGCTATAGTTATTAGAAGAAATAGAAAGATAATTAGAACCACACTATACAAAAATGGCAATAAATAAGTACATATCAATAATCACCTTAAATGTAAATGGACTGAATGCTCCGATGAAAAGACACAGAGTAGCTGACTGGATAAGAAAGCATGATTCACACATATGTTGTTTACAAGAGACCCACCTCACAACAAAAGACTCACATAGGTTGAAAGTAAAGGGATGGACAAAAATCTTCCAAGCAAACAGAAAGGAAAAAAAGCTGGGGTAGCAATACTCATATCTGATAAATTAGATTTCAAATTGAAGACCATAACTAGAGACAAAGAAGGCCACTACATAATATTGAATTGGGTCTATCCAACAGGAAGATATAACCTTGGTAAACATATATGCACCCAATATAGGAGCACCAAAATATATTAAAAATCTTCTGGAGGACTTCAAAGGACAAATCAACAGCAATACAATCATAGCAGGAGACTTCAACACCCCACTGACATCACTGGATAGATCCTCTAGACAAAAAATTAACAAGGAAACAGAGACTCTAAATGAAGCACTAGATCAAATGGATTTAATAGATATGTACAGAGAATTACACCCCAAAACTGCAGAATTCACATTCTTCTCAAGTGCACATGGGACATTCTCAAAGATAGACCATATGTTAGGGCACAAACTAAGTCTCTACAAGTTCAAGAAGATTGAAATCACATCAAGCATCTTCTCAGACCACAATGCCATGAAACTAGAAATCAATTGCAACAAGAACATGCAAAAACATATGAACACATGGAGGCTAAATAGCATGTTACTGAACAATGAATGGGTTACCATGGAGATCAAGGAAGAATTTAAAAAATTTCTGGAAACCAATGAAAATGAACACACAACAACACAAAATCTATGGGATACTGCAAAAGCAGTTCTGAGAGGGAAGTTCATAGCACTACAGGCCCACCTTAAGAAAGAAGAAAAAATTCTAATTGACTACCTAACCTCACAACTTAAAGAACTGGAAAGCAAACAAAAAGAAAACCCTAGAGCAAGTAGAAGGAAGGGAATAGTAAAGATCAGAGCAGAAATAAACGACATGTAGACCCAAAAAACAATTCAAAGGATCAATGAAACAAAGAGCTGGTTTTTTGAAAAGATAAACAAGATTGATGGACCCTTAGCTAGACTCACCAAGATTTAACAAAGAGAGAGAACCCAAATACACAAAATCAGAAATGAAAGAGGAGAAGTAATAACTGACACCACAGAAATACAAAGGATCATTAGCAAATACTATGAACATTTATATGGCAACAAATTCGACAATCTAAGCAAAATGGACACATTTCTAGAAACACATAGTCTCCCAAAACTGAATCGGAAAGAGATAGAAAACTTGAACAGGCCAATAACAATGAAGGAAATTGAAGATGTAATCAAGACCCTCCCAGCAAACAAAAGCCCAGGCCCTGACGGCTTCACGGGCGAGTTTTACCAAACATTCAAAGAAGAACTAACACCCATTCTCCTCAAACTATTCCAAAAAATTCAAGAAGAAGGAAGACTTTCAAACTCGTTTTATGAAGCCAGCATAATTCTAATCCCAAAACCAGAAAAAGACACTACAAAGAAAGAAAACTACAGGCCAATATCCCTGATGAACATAGATGCCAAAATCCTGAACAAAATACGGATCCAGCAATACATCAAAAAAATTATTCACCATGACCAAGTGGGATTCATCCCAGGGATGCAAGGTTGGTACAATATACGCAAATCAATAAATGTGATACATCACATAAACAAAATGAAAGATAAAAACCACATGATCATATCAATAGATGCTGAAAAAGCATTTGACAAAATCCAGCACCCATTTCTGATAAAAACGCTAAGCAATTTGGGAATAGAGTGATCATATCTCAACATAATAAAGGCCATATATGAAAGACCTACAGCCAACATTATACTCAATGGAAAAAACTAAAAGCATTTCCCTTAAGAACAGGAACAAGACAAGGATGCCCACTTTCACCACTCTTATTTAACATAGTACTGGAAGTCTTAGCCACAGCAATCAGACGTGAAGAAAAAATAAAAGGGATCCAAATTGGAAAGGAGGAAGTGAAACTGTCATTATTCGCAGATGACATGATATTATACATAGAAAACCCTAAAGACTCCATCAAAAATCTACTAGACTTAATAAATGAATTTGGCAAAGTAGCAGGATACAAAATTAACATCAAGAAATCATCGGCATTCTTATACACTAATGATGAACTCACAGAAAGAGAAACGAAAAAAACAATCCCATTTACCATAGCGGCAAAAAAATTAAGATACCTAGGAATAAACTTAACCAAAGAAGTAAAGGATCTATTTGCAGAAAACTACAAGACATTGAAAAAGAAATAGAGGAAGATATAAAAAAGTGGAAGCACATACCTTGTTCATGGATTGGAAGAATTAACATCATTAAAATGTCCATACTACCCAAAGCAATCTATAGATTTAATGCAATCCCCATCAAAATACCAACGACATATTTCACAGAACTAAAACAAATACTTCAGAAGTTCATATGGAACCAAAAGAGACCCCGAATAGCTACAGCAATCTTGAAAAAGAAGGACAAAGTAGGAGGGATCACAATACCGGACATCAGGTTATACTACAAAGCTACTGTAATCAAAACAGCCTGGTACTGGCACAAGAACAGGCACATAGACCAGTGGAACACAACAGAGAATCTGGAAATTGACCCAGGACATTATGCTCAATTAATATTTGACAAAGGTGGTAAGAGCATACAATGGAGTAAAGACAGCCTCTTCAATAAATGGTGTTGGGAAAATTGGACAGCTACATGCAAAAAAATGAAACTAGATCAACAGCTTACACCATACACAAGAATAAACTCAAAATGGATAAAAGACTTAAATGTGACTCATGAATCCATAAAAATCCTAGAAGAAAATATAGGCAACAAAATTTCAGACATCATACGCAGCAAAATTTTCACTGATATATCACCTAAGGCAACAGAAACAAAGGAAAAAATGAACACATGGGACTACATCAAACTCAAAAGCTTCTGCACAGCAAAAGAAACAACCATCAAAGTGGAAAGGCAACCCACTGTATGGGAGAGCATAATTGCCTATGATATATCAGATAAGGGACTAATTTCCAAAATATATAGAGTGCTCATACATCTCAACAAAAGGAAGACAAAGAACCCAATTAAAAAATGGGCAGAGGAACTAAATAGACACCTCTCCAAACAGGACATACAAATGGCCAAGAGACATATGAAGAAATGTTCATCTTCACTAATCATCAGAGAGATGCAAATTAAAACAACAATGAGGTATCACCTCACACCTGTCAGAATAGCTGCTATCAACAAAGCATCAAACAACAAGTGTTGGTGAGGGTGTGGAGAAAAGGGGACTCTAGTACACTGCTGGTGGGAGTGCAGACTGGTGCAGCCACTATGGAAAACACTATGGTGTTACCTCAAAAAATTAAAAATTGAATTACCATTTGACCCAGTGATCCCACTCCTAGGAATATACCCTAAGAAGCCTGAAACACCAATCAGAAAGAATACATGTACCCCCATGTTCATAGCAGCGCTATTTACAATAGCTAAGATCTGGAAACAGCCCAAGTGTCCATCAGTAGATGAGTGGATAAAAAAGCTGTGGTACATATACACAATGGAGTATTATGCAGCTGTAAGAAAGAAAGATCTCTTATCCTTTGCGTCGACATGGAAGGACCTGGAGACTATTATCCTAAGTGAAACAAGCCAAGCAGAGAAAGAGAAATATCATATAATCTCACTTATTTCTGGAATATAATGAACATAACAGTGTGAGGAGCAGGGTAGTCCCAGGGAGGTGGAAGTGGGGTACAGACTGACATTTGCCAGAAGAGGGGGTGGGGGAGGGGAGCGATGAACACAGAACTTGTACGCTTGTACTCATAACCAATGGACATAGACAACAAAAATAGGGACAGGGCAGGGAGGGAGGGGGAGGAGGGTGTCAATGGGGGAAAAAAGGAAAAACATCTGTAACAAAAGTAAATTAATAAAAAAATATTCTTAAGTATCTCTTGTATATGATAATTCACTTATCTTTTGTTGCTTTCAAGATTATTTAATAGTTAGCTTTGGATAGTTTGATTATGATGTTTCTCAATGTGGATCTTTGAGTTTATCTTGGAGTTTCTTGAGCCTCTTAGATATGTAGATTCATGTACTTCATCAAATTTGGAAATTTTTTGCTATTGCATCTTTAAATATTCTTTCTGCCCCTTTCTATTTTCTCTCTTCTTCTGGGATTTCCATAATACACTTCAAGGTGTCCCATGGGTCCTTTAGTTTCTGTTCACTTTTCTTCATTCTTTTCTCCCTTGATCTTCAGGATAATTTCAATTGACCCATCTTCAAGTTTACTGAGTCTTCTACCTGCACAAATCTGCTGTTGAATCCCTCTAGTGAATTTTTCATACTATAGTTTGCATTCCAGAATTCCTGTCTGGTTTCTTTTGCAATTTATAATTTCTATCTCTTTATTTATAATCTTTAGTTGGCAGGACATTGTTCTGCTGTTTTTCTTTAGTTCTTTGTCCATGGTTTCCTTTAGCACTTTGTACATAATTACGACAGTTGATTCAAAGCCTCTGTCTAGTAAGTTCAATGCCTGGACTTCCTCCGGGTCAGTTTCTGTTAATTTATTTATTTTTCCCATGAATGGTCCAAAATTTCTGTTTCTTTGTGTGTCTCATAATGTTTGTTTAAAACTGGACATTTTGAATGTTATACTCTTTTGCCATCCCTAGGGTTTGTTTTTGCTGCTTCTTTTGTGTTTTTGAAGACTGGTTTTGAGTTGGGGACCCTTGAAGTTTCAACCAGGTGCTAATTTTGCCTTAACCTGCAATTTCTGCTTACGTGGAGCTTAACTATCTGTCAGAGGTGAGTGCTTATGGTTGTCTCAGGTCTTTACTGAGCATGAATATATCCCTGAGCATGAGTATGCTTTTCTGGACTATCAGACGTATATGGAAGCTTTTCAAAGCCCTCATTTACCCATGTATCTTCTACCCAAGCCTCTTCATTCATAGACTTTCAGTTTCTCTTCTGCTTGCCCTATCTGTTGTCTCTTGCCACAGGCAGCTGTGGGTAGTGTATGCCTTTAGTGCTTTCCAAAAATGCTACTCACGAGGCCACACCAGCAACAAAAAAATTCTGAGAGCGGGAGTATAAAACAAAGACAAGGTCCTGAATTAATCTTTTAGGGAGCCACCAGACAGGAAAAAGTGCACAACTACAATTATTTGAGAATAAGGTCTATATTTCCCCCTCTGGCATGAGAAACCTGCACCATGACTGTGGACCACCATCCCCATAGCTGCTTCTGAGCAGGGCAATGGGATGGTAGGAAGGTAAACAAGAATCCCACAACTCTTTTTTAACAACATTTAACAATATTTATTTAGCACTCCCCAAGTTGTTTGATTAGATTTTGGAATTCAAAACAAAAGTTGATTCTGAAAGATTTTTGTCAGATTAATGGTTGCTTCAGTGAAGGAGATAGATTCTTGGAACTCCCTATTCTGTTATTCTCCTTTCATTCTTTAATATATAGAAGGAATCACAGGAAAGCAATTTGATCATGAAATTTTATTTAAGAAAATATTTCATGCATCACCATTCTCATGCAACCCCCATTTTCCAGGCAAAGACCATGATTTAGGGCAGGTAGCCACAGACCAATGGTAGTAGTATTCGCAGGAGAGCCAAGGTCCCAGAGAGGCAGACCAGATTTGGAATATGTCCAGTAATCAGAGGAGCAGTAAAAGGTGGTGATCATGGCTATGTTCACCTACAGCCAGCAGGATTAAGATATGTAAAGGTAAGTAAAGGAAGATTCTCAAGCTTAACAATCAGGAGCTCAGACAACCAGATTTCCGGATCTCACCTTGCAGGAGAAGCTCCCAGACCTGCTTAAAACTCAGATGAGATCCTCTTTGAGAGGGAACCTCTGTCTCATCCATGCCTGGCCTACTCCTGTTTTCTCACATTAGGAAGAGATAAATTTCACTGCAGAGGGTAGTCAGGAGGCACAGGAAATTTTTTTCCAAGAGAAGGAGTCTGTGAACAGGTCTTGTAGTTGAATTTTAACAGGCAGAAGAGAAAGGACAGCTCCAGCAGGAGAAGAGTCCATTCAACTGAATAGACAATGATAAATTCCATAAACAAAGGAGAGTGGGAATAAAGGGGGCAAAGTGAGGGAGGTATGTGAGAGAGGGCACCTGTCAGTTTGAGGGGATGACATTTGAGCAGAGACCTGAGGCAAGGCACACAGGCTCAGGTGGTTAGTGTAGTGAACAGGGGCCAGACCATGCTGGGACTTACGGACCTCACTGAGGGATTTAAACTTTATTCCCCAAGTGGTTGGAAGCCACTGGAATGTTTTGAACATAGGTATGACATGATCTGATCATGATTATAAAGGCCACTCTGGCCACGATGAGGTAAATAGACTGCCAAGGATTAAAAGGAGACCTGGGGCCCTGGCCGGTTTGGTTCAGCGGTTAGAGCGTCAGTCCGCGGTCCAGAGAGACCCCGGTTTGGTTCCCGCTAAGGGCACGTACCTCGGTTGCGGTTTGTCCCCGGCCCCGGTTGGGGTCGTGTGGGTGGCGGCCACTCAGTGTGTCTCTCTCATGTCGATATTTCTCTCTCTCTCTTTCTCCCTCTCTCCTCTCTCCTTCCCGCTCTATTACGAAAAAAAAAAAAAAAAAAAGAAGACCTGGGGGTGGGAGAAAACAAGAATGCTGCTGCTTCTCAAGTCCCCATATGGTGTCTGGCACACAGAAGCCATTCAAGTTTGATTGGCGTAAGCAGGAAACCCTATATCCTTGGCTTCATGGTAACTTGTCAAGGAACTTGAAAGGTGACACTCATGGCCACTTTACTCTACTTTTCTCTCTCTCCTCCCCATGGGAGAAGGGCTTAAGAAAAGGAGCTGAACACATTCCTCCCTCCTGAGAAGTCCCCTTGCCTTTCTGTTTTAGGCCTCAGCCCTCATTCAGTGAAGCTTTAATGGTCTGCTCTCTGCCAAGCAGAAATGGACCTGGCCCTCAGGAGAAAGCAGGGATTGACCAGCTATGTAAATGCCTGGGTGGGCTCATCTGATGAATTGGGGAAGGGAATGGCAAGCCCATGGTGACTGCTCACCTAAGCCAAGGCCTCTCATCCAGCCTTTGCCAGCAGTGGAACGCTTACTTCCATCGCCACATGTCTGACTCACGTGTGTGCTTCTTCAGTCCAGAACCCCATGAGGGAAAAGAGGTGCTATAGATCGGGCCCCTGAAATCCCAACTCTGAGGCCAGTACTGTGATCGTTATCATGACCATTATATACCTGGTGCCCAAGGATGGCACTCCTACCTGGGCATTTCCCACCAAGCACCAGGTAGCTGCCCTGGCTTGGTCCATCCAATGTTTGGCTTGGACCCTGTTTAGTCTTGGCTATTTCAGCTGTGGCCTGGGACCACTGGCAGCAGCATCACCTGGGAGATTGTTGAAAGTGTAGCATCTCAGGCCTACCCCAGGCACTCTGAGTCAGAATCTGCATTTAAACAAAAGCTCCAGGGGATTCACAGACACATTACAGAGTGAAGTGTACTGACTTCAGATACTTGATTTCAGTCTGTGTGGCGGCAAGAGCAGTTTAAGTGGCAAGTGAGGTTTTCACAATGATAACTAAGCTTTTGCTCTGCCAAATATTCAAGTCCACTTTTAGTGTTGTATTTATTACCTTTGCATTCTGCATTTACTGTAGCAGAAAAAAATGACGTAGCCTAATATTATCATTTCCACCTACTAATAAAATTATTTTTGTTTGTTTTGTGCTTTTAATCCATAATAATATTACTCTTGAAAATTCTGTTGCAATTATTTATGTCTATAACCCTTACCAAAAGTGACATCTGAATAATAGGAAGTCAGTAAACAGATGGCTGTCTTACTGTGAAATGAAGATTTTATATTCCAGATTTGGAGTGTCCAGGGCCCCATCTCAAAGATTTAGGGTGTGTTAAAGGCCTGCTCAGAGCAGAATGCCCCACGTTTGTATAGAATGAGACAAGTGGAGAGACAGATACATCCTCAGAGTTTTCTTTAACAGGACCAAAAGAGCAAACACTCCCAATTCCTGAGCTCTAGCCAGGCCAAGTGGCATGTGGGGACAGGGACCAGCAGTTTCCAGGATCGCACAGTGGGTGTCTCCATCTTTTTCCAGAGTCCAGCCTGAATAGACTCATCAGTGCCCTTATGGCAGGCTTTGAGCACGGTCTTGGAATAGGGTTCAAACTACAGTGAACAGTTCCACGGCTAATATAGGATGAACTCTTAGAGACTCCACCTGCTTCTTTTAGGATGACTTGGGATTTTCTGAAAGCCTCCCTCTCTACCCTGTAGAGCCTAAACATGGTTCTGAAACAAGATTCATTTTAATTGGGTTCCACATTTTTATAGGAGGACTCAGAATCCCTTAGAATATTAATTCATTTATTTATTCATTTATTCACTCCTGACTTTACTCTGTGTCAGGCCCAGGCCTTGGAACTGAAGATGTAATAATAGCTTGAATTATTTGATGATTATCAGTGCTGCTTACCTGGCTCTCCCACAGGACTGTAAGCTCAGAATCAGAATCTGCTGGAATCAGAATCTTGAGTCAGGGTATAGGGAATAGGGGAAAGGCTATTTATGTCTGTACTTTCCAGGTCCATGCAATTGCCAGGCACAGAATAGTTACAGTTTCTCTACCTCTGGGAGGAGTAGGGCAGAGAGATTCACAGAGACTACAAAACACAGTGTAAAAGAAAAATAACCCTGAAAGGGTAGCAAGGAGGGAGAAAGGAAAGGGAAGGGGTTATCTTTTTTTAACTTTTTCTCCTTCACTTCCAGACCTCCAAGCCTCCTCCTGCATTATTGGACTTTTTATTTTCTCCGCCCACCTCCTTAAGGGATTGACAACTAAATGAAGTACATTTAAAAAATGTCTCCAGTGAGCAGTCAGGGAGGGGAATTCCAGCAAATAAGGGATTATGGGAGCTGGGATATCTGCATTTAAGATCCTATCTGTGAGCCTTTGGAGCAACCCCTGAGCTCTGCCTTCCGGGCAGAATGCTCACTTGTTAAGGAATCACTTAGACTTCAGATTCCTTCTTTATAGCAGACCAAGGCAGGGACCAACAAGACACAGGCCTAGGCAGCAGTGTCTCAGAGGGCTTCCCTGAAATCTTGGTACAGGAAGGACCCTGAGTTTGTCACATTGTATCAGCTGAGGAAGTGAAGCACATCTTTCCACATCAGATAAAGGAATTCCCAGGGAAGAGATAACTGATTCAGCTGCGATAAGTACAAGTTTTTATCCACAGCCTTGCCTCATCACCCTGGTTCCCAGGAAAACATTAAATTGAAGCCAATAACTGCTTCATGTTATGATAGCCATTCAATTTATTATAGTTACTTCTATCTGAACATTTTTCTACAGTATAAATTTCCTCTAATATAAATACATATACACAATTTTGAGCCAAATTTTTTTATGTATTTTTATTTAAAAAACATTTTTGACAAAGGTAATTTCTGACTTTATTTTTAATTTAATTTAATTTTTTTCATCACCATTTATCCCCTCTATGCCCTCTTCCACCTCCACCCACCCCCTCACCTCCCCACAAATCACCACACTGTTGTCCATGTCCATGAGTTCTCTCTCTCTCTTTTTTTCTTTTTTGCTCAATCCCTTCTACCCCAACACCCCTCCTTACCAGAGCTGTCTGCCTGCTCTCTGTTTATGAGTCTCTTTTGCTTGGTAGTTCAATTTGTTCATTAAATTCCACATATGAGTGAAGTCATATGGTATGTGTCTTTCTTTGACTGGCTTATTTCAGTTAGCATAATGTTCTCCAGGTCAATTCATGCTGTTGCAAAGGGTAAAATTTTGTTTGTTTTTACAGCAGAGTAGTATTCCATTGTGTAAATGTACCGCAGCTTTATTATCCACTTATCTACTGCTGAACACTTGGGCTGCTTCCAAATACTGGCTATTTTAAATAATGTGGCAATGAACATAGGGGTACATATATTCTTTCAAATTAGTTTTTTTAGGTTTCTTCAGATGAATTCCCAGAAGTGAAATTGCTGGGTCATAAGGCAGTTCTATTTTTATTTATTTATTTTTAATCCTCACCGGAGGACATTTTTCCATTGATTTTTAGATAGAGTTGGAAAGAGGAATGGGAGGGGGGAGAGAAACATCAATATGAGAGACACATTGATTGGTTGCCTCCTGCAGGACCCCAACAGGGGCTGGGGATCAAATCTGCAACTGAGGTATGTGCCCTTGACAGGGAATAGAAACCACAACTCATCAGTCCAAGGGCTGATGCTCTAACAGCTGAGCCAAATTGGCCAGGGACATTTTTAATTGAGTTAACTCCATACTGTTTCTCACAGTGGCCACAATCTGCATTCCCACCAACAGTGCACAAGGGTTCCCTTTTTTCCCACAAACTCGCCAATACTTCTTGTTTGTTGATTTATTGATGATAGCCATTATGACAGGTGTGAGGTCATATCTCATTGTGGTTTTAATTTGCATTTCTCTGATAATTAGTGATATTGAACATCTTTTCATATGCTTATTGACCAGTGGTATGTCCTTTTTGGAGAAGCGTCTATTCAGGTATTTTGCCTATTTTTTAATTGGATTGTTTTTTGCTTTGGTGTTGAGTTTTAGTTCTTTATAAATTTTGGGTATCACCTCCTTATCAGATGGATCATTGGCAAATATGTTCTCCCATTCAGTGGATTGTCTTTTCATTTTCTTGATGGTTTCCTTTGTTATGCAAAAACTCTTTAGTTTGATTTAGTCCTATTTATTTTTTTCTTTTGTTTTCCTTGCCTGAGGAAATATATTAGAAAAAGTATTGCTACAAGAAATGTCCAAGATTTTATTGCCTAAAATTTTTTCTGAGAGTTTATTATTTTGGGTCTAACATTTAAATCTTAATCCATTTTTAGTTTAATCTTGTGTGTGGTGCAAGAAGGTGGTCTAGTTTCAGTTTTTGCACATATCTGTCCAATTTTCCCAACACCATTTATTTATTAGACTATCTTAAGTCCACTGTATGTTTTTAGTTCCTTTGTCAAATATTAATTGACTATAAAGGTGTAGATTTATTTATGGGCTCTCTATTCTGTTCCATTGATCTATATGTCTGTTTTTATGCCAGTACTATGTTGTTTTGATTACTATGGCCTTTCTGTATAGTTTAATATTAGGTAGTGTGATTCTTCCAAACTTTGTTCTTCTTTCTTAAGATTGCTGTGGCTATTCAGGCTCTTTTGTGGTTCCATATACATTTTTAAAACATTTGTTCTAGTTTTGTGAAATATGTGATTGGTATCTTGATAGGAATTGTGTTGAATCTGTAGATTGCTTTGGGTAGTATGGACATTTTAATGATGCTAATTCTTCTTATCCATGAACACAGTATATGCTTCCACTTATTTGTATCTTTCTCAATTTCTTATAATTTTCCAAGTACAGGTATTTTACATCCTTGGTTAAATTTTTTCCTAGGTATTTTATTCTTTTTGAAGCAATTGTGAATGAGATTTTTTTTTTTTTTTTTAGTTTCCCTTTCTGAGTTCATTATTGATGTATAAAAATGCAACTGATCTCTGGATATTCATTTTTTTTTATCCTGCTACTTTACTGAATTAATTTATCAGTTTTAGTAATTTTTTTGTGGAATCCTTAGGGTTCTCTATATAGAATATCATGTCATCTGCAAATAATGACAGTTTTACTTCTTCCTTTCTAAGTTGGATGCCTTTATTTCTTTTTCTTGTCTGATTGCTGTGGCTAGTGGAATGGATTTTTAAATTATCTCTTATAGAGTGTGTAAATCAGCAAGTCAGACTAAGGTTACTGCATTAATGGTTCTTGGTTATCAGCTTCTGTGAATCTCATGCTTCAGAGCTAGCAGAAATTTCACTGTTTTCCTGAGAGTTCAAGTTAGGAAAAGAGTACTCAGAACCAGAGGTAAAGGATGTGATTTGAAACCAAAAAAGAAGAAAGATGTAGCCTTGTCTAGAAGGTATGTGAAAACGTCTTGCAAACAACGATTCTAGTCACTAACAGAGAACTGTGCAGAGGACTCTGCCCATGGACAATGCATAAACACAGCTCCTAGCCTCCTAGCCTACTCCTTGGGCCTTTACAATCTCCAGAACATCTGGATACCAGGAGATACACACCCAGATACACCCCCACAGCCAGGCCCTGGAATAGCAGTGCCTCCACATCTCCCAAGCCAACCAGCCCAGCTCAACCTGCTTTACAGAGTTGCAGCAAACCTCAAGAATTAACAAAGCTTTTACTAACTGCAAATGCTATATAGATGAGATGGAGCTTTGTCTAGTCTATGGGGCCTTAAGTGTATTATGTGACCTCCCTGAGCCTCAGTTCTATAATCTGTAAAATAGAGATAATGATGGTATCTACTTCATAGGGTTGTTGTCAGCTCTTGGCACAGCAACTGACACTTGGGAAGCTCTCAGTGAAGGAAAACTCTCAGTGTTAATCTTGTTATCACTGTCTCTTACAGCTCACTCATTTACTTAATTTGGCCTCATGATCTTTTGTACATCTTTCATCCTCTCCCAAATTGTTCTGGTTTAGAATTGGGGAAAAAGTGTTCCCCTCATATTCATTTATTTATTCAGAAATTATTTCCTGAGATTTTTACTATGTTCTAGAAACTGTGTTGATATCTGTGAATGTGGAGAGAGAGAGGTGGAAAGAAGGAAACTCATATGCCTACTATATGTCAAGTGTTTAATACATACTATCTGCTCTGTTACAACATCAGTATTTCTCTTCCCACAAGAAGACTTTTTCCAAAGAAAATAATTTTGTTCCCAGAGAACAACTAAGATAAAAAAATTTTTCAAACTAAACCCCCAAATTACCAACCCATATTGGAAAGCATATACTTCATTGACAAATGTGATCTTACACTTTGCCTTGATCTGATTACAGCTCAAGGGATAAACGAAAGCAGGGCAGTCCGTATTTACTCTGTTGGGATCAGGGACTCTGGGATTTCAGGAGAATTGGATTTATCTGTCCCCAATGCCTACTTTGTTGCCATTTGCACCTAAAATGCACAACACACATTGCCTTCATGTAAACAATAAAAATGATTTCAGACTGTCTTGTACACAGACACAATCTACTTCAGCTCCAATAAATTTGACTAGAATCGTGGAATATCAGGCCCAGAAAGGCCCTTAAAACTCACATAGTTCAAGATTCTCATTATACACGGGACTACATATTTGAGACCCAGAAGTGTGGAGGTGCTATACAAAGTCAGTAACAGTGTTTTTTTTTTTTTCTTTTTTCCCCAGGTTTATTGGATAAAATATAATTGGCATATCATTGTTTAAGATTCAGGCATATAGCATAATGGTTTGACTTACATATATTATGAAATGATGACTGCAATGAGAGGGATTTACCCTCAGGTCAATCAGCTGTGAGGATCACCTGCAACTATAGCAGTCTGATGCCATGGAGCAGGAGCTTTGGTGCCTACCTAGTCTTCCCCTTGAAGGTGTCACTTGTGAAGGTGATTGGGTTATAATCTGGCATGGTTTTTAGCTGTCCACTGTGTGCACTGGTTCTGGAGCCTCTCAGGATGTGTAGGCCAAGGTCAGCCACCACCTGTGCCCTGCCCGGGGCCACCTGGCATGAGCTACAAAGCGACCTGGAGATGGCTGCTACTTGCGCTTGGCTTAGAGGTGCCCAGGAACAACCAAGTTGTGAAACAATGCCAACTACTGCTAGTGCTGAGCTAAAGGCCACATAGCAGGAGGTATGGTGCGTCCCAAGGCCACATGCTGCTTGTTTGACAGATTTTAGGAAAGTTCGTTGCATGATTTCTTTGTATGAAAAAGCCATAGGAAATGGCTTGGGTAGGCCTGCAAGTTGGATGGTTTGGGGGTCTTAGGGCATCACCATGGCTAGGCAAAGAGTGTTAGCAGGTTGATGGAGACTCAGATATGGCACCCACCTGCTGGATCTGTGAAAGGAGGGTTTAGTAAAGTAACAATGGATAGCCTCTGCCTGCTCGTCTGTCTGGGAGAAAGCTGTCCTTCCAGCACTTGCCCTGATGACAGAAAATTCAGTCCTGCCAATATGTTCCTGGAACCTTTTGAAGTGTGGCCCCAGTGCTGGAGTTCTGAGCAAATAAGTCCAAGTAAGTCCATGTGCAGGCCCTTTAAGAGGAAAGCCTGGGACTCCGGAAGCCCTCTGTCTCACTCATGCACAACCTTTGCTGGTTTTGACAGCCAGGAGTTAGGAGGAACTCCCTCTCTCTGGCACTGGAAACTTGGACTGTGGAGCCTGGTGTGGGGCTCAGACTCCTTGCTCCTCAGGGGATACCTCCACAGCTGAGATATCCCTCCCGATTTTTAACCACCCCATGTGGGTGTGGGTCCTGCTCGTTCAGTATCTCTGCCCAGCCTACCAGTCTTGACATGGTCTCTTCTTTACATCCTTAGTTATAGGCCTTCTGTTCAGCCAGTTTGCAGATGGTTCTGAATGATGGTTGTTCTGTAGGTTAGTAGTTTAGTTGTAATTTTGATGTAGTTGTGGGAAGATTTGAGTGTAGCATTTACCTATGCTGCCATCTTGACTGGAAGCTCTGCCCTCTCTTGCTTTTTAAAAAAATCCTCATCTGAAGATATGTTTTACTGATTTTAGAGAGAAGGGGGGAGAGAGAGAGAAAGAGAGAGAGAGAGAGAGAGAGAGAGAGAGAGAGAGAGAGAGAGAGAGAGAGAAAGAGAGATGTATGAGAGAAACATCAATTGGTTGCCTCTCATATGCACCCCCACCAGGGATTGAACATGCAACCTAGGTATGTGCCCTGATGGGGAATTGAACTAGAAACTTTTTGGTGCATGGGACGATGCTCCAACCAACTGAGCCACACTGGCCAGGGCTCTCTTGATTTTTTTATGATAGTCTTACTAACAGGTGTGAGGTGATATCTCGGTATGGTTTTTTGATTTTCATTACTCTGATGACTAGTGATGTTGAGTATCTTTTCATGTTCCTATTGGCCATTCATAGATCTTTTTTGAAAAATGTTTACTCAGTTCTTTTGACCATTTTAAATTGGATTATTTGTTTTTTTTGCTATTGAGTTGTGTGAGTTCCTTATACACTTTAGATATGGTTTGTGAATATTTTTCCATTATACAGGTTGTCTTATCACTTTCTTGATTATTTCTCTTCCTATGCAGAACCATTTTAGTTTGTAGTCCCACTTGCTTATTTTTGGTTTTGTTACTTGTGCTTTAGCTGTCATATCCAAAAATATCATTGCAAAGACCCATGTGAAGGAGCTTTTTTCCTATGTTTTCTAGGAGTTTCATTGCATCAGGTCTTAATTCATTTTGAGTTGACTTTTGTGTATTATGTAAAATAGGGGTCTAGTTTTATTCTTTTACATATGAATATCCAATTTTCCCACCACTTTGCATTGAAGAGACTGTTTTCTTCATTGAATATTACTGGCTCCCTTGTCAAATATTATTTGACCATATATACTTGGGTTTATTTCTGGGCTTTCATTTGTGTTCTTGATCTATTTGCCTGTTTTTATGCTAGTATACTGTTTTATTACTATAGCTTTATAGTATAACTTGAAATCAGGAACTGTGATGCCTCCCTCTCTTGTTTTCCTTTTTAGGATTGCTTTGACTACTCAGGGTCTTCTGTGGTTCTATGCTAATTTTAGGATTTTTTTTTTTACTTTTGTTAAAAATGACATTAGAATCTTCATAGGGATTGCATTGAATCTATAGATGGTGTTTGGTAATATTGACATTTAAAAAATTTTTTTTCTTTATTTATTTTAGAGAGAGAGGGAGAGAGAGAAACATCGATGAGAGAGACCATCGATTGGCTGCCTCCTACATGCCCCCCACTGGGGACCAGGCCCACAATTTGGGCATGTGCCCTGACCGGAATTCGAACCAGCGACCTCTTGGTGCATGGGTCGATGCTCAGCCACTGAGCCACACTGGCCGGGCTAATATTGACATTTTAACACTATTTATTCTTTCATTCCATAAATGCAGGATACTGTTCTTTGTGTCTTCAATTTATTTCATAGTGTCTTGCAGTTTTCAGAGCAGTGATCTTAGACTACCTTGGTTAAGATTATTCCTAAATATCTTATTTTTTTGATGATATTATAAATGGTATTTCTATTTTAATTTCTTTTTCAGATATTGATTGTTAGTGTGTGCAAATACTACTGGTGCCCTGGTCAGTGTGGCTCAGTTGGTTGGAGCATCATCCTGTATACCAAAAGGTTGCGGTTTCGATTCCTGGTCAGGGCTCATACCTAGGTTGTGGGTTCCATCCCAGGTCAGGGCATGTGCAGAAGGCAACCAATTGATCTTCTCTCTCACATTGATGTTTCTGTATCTCTTCCACTCTCTCTGGAATTAAATAAGCATATCCTCGGCTGAGGATTAAAATAAAATAAAATAAAATAAAATAAAATAAAATAAAATAAAATAAAATAAAATAAAATAAAATAAAAACACTACTGGTTTTTGCATGCTAATTTTGTATTCTGCAACTTTACTGAATTTGTTGATTAGATCTGACAGTTATTTGCAGATGACATAATCATACACACACACACACACACACACATATAAAATTCACAAATACAGAAAATTGTACTTCTTCCTTTCCAATTCTAATACTTTTTTTTTTATCCTCACCCGAGGACATTTTTGCATGTGTCTTCAGATAGAGTGGGAGGGAGAGAGGGAGGAAGAGAGAGAGGAAGAGAGACAGAGAAACATCATCGATGCGAGAGAGACACATTGACTGGTTGTCACCCACACGACCCCAACCGGGGCTGGGGACAAACTGCAACCGAGGTACGTGCCCTTAGCAGGAATCGAACCCGGGACTCCGCAGGCTGACGCTCTAACCACTGAGCCAAACCGGCCAGGGCATCTAATACCTTTTGTTTCTTTTTCTTTCATGATTGTTCTGGCAAGGACTTCCAGTACTATATTGAATAGGAGTGGTGAGTGTGAGCACCCTTGCCTTTTTCCTGATCTCAGAGGAAAAGTTTTAAACCTTTCACCATTTAGTATGATGTTAGTAGTGGGTTTATCATATGTGGTTTTATTATGTTGAGGTGTGTTCCTTCTACACCTAATTTGTTAAGAGTTTTTATCATGAATAGATGTTGAATTTTGTCAAATGCTTTTTTCTGCATCTATTGAGATGATCATATAATTTTTTTCATTCTCTTAATGTATTGTATCACATTGATTAATACATGTATGTTGAAAAATCCTTATATACCAGGTATAAATCTCACTTGATCATGACCCTTTTAATATGCTGCTGAATTAGGTTTACTGGTATCTTATTGAGAATTGTTTGCATCTATATTCATCAGTTTTCTTTTCCGGTAGTGTCTTTTTTTGGTTTTCATAACAGGATAAATGCTGGTCTCATAAAATGAGTTTGAGAATATTCCCTCCTATTCAATTTTTTTGGAAGAGTTTTAGAAGAATTGGTGTTAATTTTTAAATGTTTGACAAAGTTACCAGTGAATTCTTCTGGTCCTGGGATTTTTTTTCATTGGGAAATTTTTGATTACTGATACATATTCTTTATTAGTAATTGGTCTATTCAGACTTTCCATTTCTCCTGATTTGGTCTTCGAAGTTTGTATGTCTAAGAATTGTTCCATGTCTCCTAGGTTGTCCAGTTTGTTGGTATATAGTTGTTTATAGTAGCTTATAATTTTGTTGATTTGAGTCCTCTTTTTTTGCTTTGGTTAATCTAGCTAAAAGTTTCTCAATTTTGTTTATTTATTTAAAGAACAAACTCTTGTTTTAGTCCATCTTTTCCATTGTTTTTCTGTACTCTGATTCATTGATTTCTGCCTTAATTTTTATTTTTCCTTCCTTCTGCTAACTTTGGGCTGAGTTTGTTCTTTTTCTAGTTCTTTAAGGTGTAGCATTAGGTTGTTTATTTGGGATATTTCTTGCTTCTTAACATAGGCATTTATTGCTATGAACTTTCCTCTTTGAATTGATTTTGCTGCATCTCATAAGTTTCGGTATGTCTCAAGGTACTTTTTATTTTACCTTTAATTTTTCTTTGATCACTTGGTTGTTCAGAGGAGTGTTGTTTAATTGCCATGTATTCATGAATTTTCCAGTTTTTCTCCTATTATTGATTCTAGCTTCATACCATTGTGTTCAAAGAAGACACATGGTATGATTTCAATCTTTTTGAATTTACCAAGACTTGTTTTGTGGCCTACATATGTTTTATCCTAGAAAATGTTCCATGTTCACTTTAGAACAATGTGTATCCTGCTGTTGTTGGATAGAATTTTCTCTGTATATCTGTTAGGTCCATTTGTTCTATCATGTTGTTCAAATTTGCCATTTTTCTGTTGACTTTCTGTCTGGATAGTCTATTCATTGTTGAGAGTTGGGCATTAAAGTACCCAACTATTACTGTATTATTGATTATTTCTCCTTTTAGCTCTATTAGTATTTGCTTTCCATATTTAGGTGCTTTGAGGTTGGACACACAGATATTTACAGTTGTTATATCTTTCTTGATGGATTGAGCCCTTTATCATTACCTTGTCTCTTTTTACTATTTTTAGTTTAAATTCTATTTTTTCTGATATGAGTATAGTTACCTTGCTTTTCCTTTGGTTACCATTTACTTAAAATGTCTTTGTCCATTTCTTCACCCCCAATCTATGTGTGTCTTTAAAGCTAAAGTGAGTCTCTTATAGGCATCATGTTATTGGATCTACCTTTTTAATCAATTTAGCTATTCTGTGTCTTTTAAGTAGAGAATCTAATCCATTTATGTTTACAGAAATTATTGATATGTAGGGACTTACTATTGCCATTTTGTTTATTGCTTTCTGTTTTGTTTTGATTTTTTGGTTTTTGGTTTTTTTTGTAGACCCATTGTTCCTTGTTTCTTACCCTGCTGTCCTTTTTGTGTTTTGGTATCTTGCAGTATCAGTATGCTTTGATTTCTTTATCATGTTCTTTTGTATAATTACTACAGATTTTGCTCTTGTGGTTACCATGAGACTTACACAAAATATCTTAAAATTATAATGGTCTATTTTAAACTAATAACAACTTCACTTCAATAGAGTTTTTAAGTTTTACATTTTTACTTTTCCTCCCCCTCACATTTTAGGTTATTGATGTAATAATTTACACCTTTCTTATATTATGTAACTAATAACAGATTATTGTACTTACAATTATCTTTAATATTTCTGTTTTTTAAACTTTTAAACTAGAGTTGTAAGTGACTTATGCATCACCATTACCGTATTACAGATTCTAACTTGAACTATCGATTTACCATTAACTGTGAGTTTTGCACTGCCTTATGGTATTATGATCTTAGTATTTTTTTTATCTCTACTCAAAACAACCCCCTTTAGTATTTCTTGTAATGCAGATCTAGTGGTAATGAATTTGTTTCAGCTTTTGTGTTTTATTTTTTTGGGGGTGGGGGTGGGGGAAGCCTTATCTCACCTTTTTATCTAAAGAGCAAGCATAGTCAGGTATAGTATACTTGGTTGAAAGTTTTTTTCTTTCAGTATTTGAATATGGCATCTCCCTTTTTTTCCTGTCCTGAAAAGTTTCTGTTGAGAAATCTGCCTGTATTCTTATAGAGGTTCCTTTGTATACAACTTTTCTCTTGCTGCTTTTAAGATTCTTTGACTTTTGAAAAATTAATTATAATGTGTCTTAGTGTAGCTCTATTGAGGTTCAACCAATTTGGGCCTCTTGGAACTGGATGTCTGTTTCTTTCCCCAAGTTTGGGAAGTTTTCAGTCATTATTGTTTTATACATGGTGGGACAGAAGTCGGTTTACAGTTGTTCATATGGAAAATAATACCATAATCAATAAATAATAATACAAAAATAAACTCTGTGTTTTGCATACTCACAACTGTAGACCTACTTTTGCCCCACCCTGTGTATACTTCCTGTACCTTTCTCCTTCTTTTCTTCTGGAATTCTCATGCTATTGCTTTTCATTATGTTCCATAAGTCTCAGAGGCTTTCTATACTCTTTTTCATTCTTTTTTTTCTTTTTGTTTCTCTGACTGGAAAATTTCAAATGTCCTATCTTCCAGGTCACTGATTCTTCTGTATGGTTGAGTATGCTTTTGAAGCTCTCTCTTGAATTTCTCAGTTCAGTTATTGCATTTTTCAATGCTATGATTTCTGTTTGTTTTTTCTTTGTTTTTTCTTTTTTATGGCTTTTTTTTGTTGTACTTCTCTTTTTGGTTGTGCATTACTTTTCTAATTTTGTTTAGTAGCCTGTTTGTGTGTTTTTAATAGTTCACTAAACTACTTTAAGATAATTATTCTGAATTCTTTGACACTTCACAAATCTCCATTTCTTTAGGGTCAGTTATTAGAGCTTTATTAGTTTTCTTTGGTGGTATAAATATTTACCTGATTTTTCATGATTCTTGATTCCTTACATTAGTATCTGCATGTTTAAGTGGTCTCCTTTTCCAGACTTTGCAAGTTCACTGTGGGAGAGACAGTTCTTTACCAGTCAGCTCAGTTTTGTTTTCTAAATATGCCTGCTGGTAATGTCCTTGAACAGATGGGGCCTGCTGTTAGAGTCTATTGTTCAGTGAAGCAACAGTTCAAGCTCTGAGAACAGGGTTGTGGGTTTGCCACTGGCTGAGAACAGCTAGACAGTACTGCTGGCATTGTTCCCTGACCAAGGGAGGCTGTAGAATGGACTCTGCGGTTGCCTGGATTCTCTAGTCAGGCTTAGTAGATGTTCGGGACTGGGTACTTTATTAAGTAGTAAATGAGGCTATGAATTAGCTTTCCTGTTCTGGTGGCAACAGAACAGGACTCATTACCTATATGGTTCATTTTTGGGGGACCCAAATCAAGCAAGAGTGTGTACTAAATGTTCTGGTCAGATGAGGCCACCAATTTTGCTTCGAATTCAGGGAAAGCCATGGGCTACTGATCTGGGTCACAGTTTTAAAAGCTAGCTCTGTAGTGACCCAAGTGAGAGATTATGATGGATACATGGACTGGGTGTGGCAGTGAAAGTGAGGAGGAGGGAGCTACAATATGGGCTTTAAATTAGAGGCTGAGCACACAAGATTGTCAGATGTACTTGATATGGGGATGAGAAGGGGTGTAGTAATTACTGGTTTTTGGCTTGAGCATCTGTGTGAATGATGCTTCTATTTATTGATAAATGAATGATCAAGGAAAGAATTGTATGAGCTAAGGAGTCAAGAGTGCTGCTCGGAACATGTTAAATTTGACATGAAAGAACTAAGCTAGAGATGGCAATTTGGCAGTCATTAGTATAAAGGAGATGTGGTGGTTTTTATACATGTCTGCAAATTTTTAAGCACTCCTTCCAATAAGAGGTGAGTCCTGTGTTCCTCCTCTTGAATCTGGGCTGGCTTTAGTGACTATGTTGTAACCTACAGAATGTAACCACTTCTCAAGTTAGGACAATAAACACTATGCAGCTTCCATCTGGTTCTCTTGGAATGCTTATTCTCCAGAGACCCCTTCTGGAGAAGTTCTCTTTCAGTACTCAGCTGCCATGCTGTGAGAAGCTGTAAGGAAAGGCCATGTATAGATGATCCAGTCAACAATTTCAGTTGACCCTGTCCTTCAACTATCACTGCCCAGCTGTCAGACATGTGAAGAACCCTACCCTCTGGTCTGGCACCAGAACGTCCTTCATTTTCTCAGTTTACGACCCAATATTTTCCTGGCTGAACAGGAATGGAGCTGGGCAACTAATATGTCTGCATCTTACCATAGAATTCCCTTCCACATGGAGCTTGGAAGTGGATCCTCCATCCTCAGATGTTCCAGTCATTTAAGTCACTCCCACTTGTTTGAATCTTCCTATCTGAGGTCCTGGGTATTGTGGAGCAGAGACAAGTCATTCCTGCTGTTCCCTCTCTATATTCTTGACCCATGGGAATAATTAATGGCTGTTGTTTTATGTCACTAAATTTGGGGGTGGTTTGATGGCAATAATTGAAGCCATCAGGACAGATGAGATCATTCAGGAAGAGTATATAGCATGAAAAGAGAAGAGGGAAAACACTGTGGGGAACCCTAGCCTTTAAGAGATGGGAGAAGTTAAATAAGAAAAACACGAGAAACAGAAAGGTAGTAAGGGAATAAAGGAGGGATATCAGGGGATTGTGGTGTCATGAAAACCAAATAATAAATTCATTGTGAACACTATCAAATACCTCTGACAGGTCAAATAAGATAACTGAAAAATGTCCTTATGTTTTCGTAACCAGGGCAGTGGTGACTCAGCAAGAGCAACCTTACTGAGAGAAAATAAGAAAAGTAGGATTCTTATAGAAGAGAGGAGCAGGGATGAAGAACAAAGGAGAGACTGATATAAGACAGAAGGGAAGGCAGACATAGTGTATGCAGATCCTAAGAATTACTTTGGGTTGGTGACAAAAAGTTTAGGGAGTTCCTTCCTGAGGGTTTTTGTTCTTCCTTAAGTCAAATTTTTGGAGGAAAAAACAAAATGGGAGGTGTTTTTGGCTCCCAATCAGTACTCTTGGCTTACCTGAGGGCCCCTGCCTGGCACAGTACCCTATTAATACTCTCAATTTAGGACTCCACTTTACCCATTCTGGGGCTGGAGCTGGACAACTAATAATCCTGCATCTTTTCACACAAGACCCTGCCATATGAAGCTCAGGCCAAGCGTATGCTGAGAGGATTGAGGAGGTCACTACTAGACCTAAGAGTTTGGGCTCTGCATTCCCAAGTTTAGCCTCTTAGCCGTTGTCACTTGGTGTTTAATCAAATTCTTTTGAAGTTGCCAACCAATCTGAGTTGTGTGATAGGCAAACAAAGGATGAGGTTTGTGTTCCTGGGTTGGGCTTTAAGAGGCCCCAGGTGGTGGATATATTCAGGCATAGAGTGGAGCACCAGGGCAGCTACTGCAAAGGGTACTGTGTTGACTTGTCTCTGATCAGAACTCCATTTTACTAATGGGGAAACTAAGTCTCAGCTCAGGAGAGGGACTTGTCACACACCAAAATAGCAAGTGTGGTGGTAGGATCAAGCCCTGGCTTAAATCCAGGTGTTCATTTTTCTGAATAAGTTTCAAACTCTAGGGGAATTCAGCAATGGAATTGTTGATGGGAACAGCTTAAGCTTTGCCCTAAGTCTAGGGAAATATTTTTCAGAAGCATAGTGGTTTCAGAAGCTTTTCAAGGAAATTGCACTTAAATACTTGTATCAGGCAATTTTGCAAGGGAAGCAGCCATGTGTGCCTCACATGGTTGTTCTGGGGGTGTAGTAGAACTGGACAGGGACCGTGGAATGCCTGCAGCAGCAGGGCATACATCAGATGGCCACAGGTCTGAAACATGCACCAAGGATGAGATTGTCCAAGTCCCTGAAGTTATTTCAGACAAGAAAGCCTTTTATATGATTTTAAATGCTCTGCCAAGGAAAGTTTCCCCATCCCTTAGGATTCAGGTGATTTCCTCAAAGATATGAGATTGTTCACCAGATTTTTCCTAACTCTGTACTGAATAAGGGTCATATACATTTCCCAACACATGGATCAACCAACCAGACACTCTCTCTCTGCCTAAGGGAACTATTTCCTAAGGGAAATAATAATAAATGGAAAAGGGAAGCCTTTAGAATTGCAATAAAAATAGTTTTATCTATTTCCTGGGAGTGGGTGAATTTTTCAGAGGAAGCAATACAGGTGTTTTCTTCTCTGTCACATTGAGTAATAAGACCCCTGAGTTAATCAAGGTATGTTTTCACCTGGGTTCCATTTTGGATCACTATAATAGGTGTCTTACTCTGGGTATATATTTTTTCTAGCATATTTCAGTGGTGTTAAAAAGTAGAAAATAAGGGTGGCAAGAGAGTGAGGGGGGAAAACCAAGAACAGAGTACTACTTATGTTAGGCAAAGAGTGATAAAAAAAAAAAAGTTATCCAGTCCAAGTACAATTCAGAAAGAGTTTAATAAACAGCCACTAAACATTGCACCAAAGCATTTGGAAACACAATTTCTACAGATGCAAATGTCAGGCTTCCATTCTAATTCCTTAAGACGATCATTAACAGCCCCACCCCCACCCCCTATCCCCACATATCCACAACACTATTCTCTTCTAGTCATTAATTTACCTACAGACATAGTCTTAGGAATAATGGGACTGGCATGCATTATCCCAGCAATGGCAAGGAAGCAGAGGATAGGGAAAGGATAGATGAAAAGTCAACCAGCAGTTAATGACAGACCCCTTAGGAGCTTTGTTCAGGGGTAGACAGGGAGAACCTGTTTTTGGTACCATCTGTGTCTTTACTTTGGGCTTCTAGGATACTCTGGATGAGTGGCTGGGGCTGCCATCTTAATTTCATTCCCTTGAATCATTACTATTAGAATTGGTCTCCTTGGGTAACACATTGTGACTTTCTAAAAATCATTTTGGTGTCCAAGCAAACTGCATTCAGGACCCATCAGGCCTGTTGAGATTGTGCTGATTCTGAGGTTAAGGTAGACGTCCCTTCTCAATCCTATCTTCATTTTGGCCTTTGGAAAGAGGCATATGATGATTCTCTATTACAGACACTTGTAAGGAGCCTAGGCAAGTCACTCAAACATCAAAAACTTAGTTTATCTACCTTATAAAAATTTTATAATTATAACTGTCTCTTTTACTCATATTAAGAACAAATGAAATCAAATGGCCCCTAAATAATATATTATTAAACTGGTAATAAAGTTAATGGTTTAGTTCACTCAAAATTTGACTAGACTCTGATTCACCTCATCTTAGAATTAGCATTAACAGAGGACCAGAGTTCCCTGACAGTGGGAACAAAGTTCTTGGGTCTGGACTAGGGTGTGGAATGTGGAAGGTATGGAAGGAAGAATTTTATTTTTGTCTGCCAGTGGCCCTGTCTTTTGAGAAAGACTTCAAGCCTCAACTACCACCTAGCCCATATCTCTTGCCCCATCCAGTACTTGATTAGGTACCTTGGCAGGGAAGTGACTTTCCTATCACTCTAATCCTTTAACAATTATTTGTGTAGGCATTTGATCTAGATATTTTTTGTTTCTATTTGTACCTTTTTGGTATAAATTTAAAAATTACTTGATCCTTTTCTTAAAGAGTTTGCAGGTGGCAATGAGTCCAAACTAAGCAGTGTCCAGCTGGCTACAAGGGTTGAGGGCTTGAGAGAAGAGGGCTTTCCTGGAGGAGATATATACCAAAAATGTTACTATTTTTCTGAGGGGCTGGACATGGCAGGGCATCAGTCACCTTGATGTCAGGCTGGCCCAGTTTGTTCTATTAGTTTTGTCCATACATGGTAGACAGTGATGAGCCTCAATTGTTCCCACTAACCTCCAAGCCAAAAAAGGGCTGGAGGCCATGTTCAGAGGATAGCACTGGTACCTGACTTTGCTATTAGTTCTTATGCTTAGTGGGCCCTGTAGTAGGCAGGGAAGGTGGCAGGCAGGACCACATGGGATAGCCCTACCTGGCTCCCTACTGAGTCAGTATCATCTGATCTGGACCAGTGAACACTCCTCATAGGTTTGGACCACTCAAACAGCCACGCCTCCCACTACAGGTAATAGAGCCTCCTGTTCTTTTTACAGTGGGCAGAGTGCAATGAAATACATGCAGTGCCCTCAGCTTGGGGAGACTGGCAGACTATAATGAGCAACTGGACAAATGGCAGTGTTTGGCTCTGATGAGGGTACACCCAGCAATGTTAGAGGAACAAGTAAATTTTCTGTTAATTGTTTTTTCATTGAGATTCATAAATATTAGTTGAGAGTCACAGCTTGGTAGAGGGTTGAAAAGAATCATGAAACACATGAAGAGGAGCCCCAGGGTTTTGGTGTATGGATGCTTCCTAGGATATACTGTGCTCTGGTTGCTATGCCACCACTATCTACTGTTTGCGGATCATGCCCTTGATAGCTGACTCCCGGTTGACATACGTGGCCCAATAGACCAGATTGAAAATGGCAAAGAGCACAGGAAAGATGATGCGAGAAATTTTGTCAACCTTGCTGACACTGTTGTAGGTCTTGGTCTCAGTTGGGATGTCTTGCACATAGGTGGTTTTCGGTGAAGCAATGATAGTCGGGGTTGAGGAGGCACTGGGAGCAGCACCCTGGGAGATGGTGGAGAACTCAGTGTCCTTAGCCAGGTTGATGGGATAGGTGGTCCCCACGATGTTGAAAGTGGTGCTGGTTTTCTTTGTTGGAGCTGCTGGTGTTTTCTTCTAGGGACCAGAAAAAGTAGGGGAGAAAGGAGAACAAAAAAAATCTAATTAATTCTTTCCATTGAGCACCTTCAGAGGCTGTAGAAAGGAGGAACCCTGAGGGAAGTTAAGAAACAGGGGCCCTGAAGCCAGTAACACTGAATAGCTAGGTTTGTGTCTAAAAACTTGCATCATCCTGGTTTACTAGCTATGTGGCTTTGGTCAAGTAACTTCTCCTCTTTGAGCTTTATGTTCTTCATTTGTAAAATGAAGATAAAAATATTTGCCAGGATTGTTGAGAGAATCAAATGAGAGAATGGTGGTAGAAATAATTTGACAACTGTAAAATGTTGGTCACATGTAGAATCCTACATAATCATGTAATTTGATCCTCACAGTAACCCTAATGAGGTAGAGTGAGATTACTCCTATTTGACAGATAAGAAAAAGCCTCAGACTAAGTGGCAGAACCCACAATAGCCACCTGGACTCCTGATTTTTATCCAGGGCTGTTCCATGCTGCTTTCTATAGGCACAAGACACTTTTTGGTTACCCGAGAAATAACTCCAAAAGGCTTCAACCATCAAGTGGCACATCTCCTGTGGGGAAGAAAGCTCCATGAGTCTGAAAGTCATTTTGCCTTAAAGACACAATAAATACTATGGCATGTTTATAACCATCATTACATCAGTATCTCACCTTTCATGCACTGTAAATGTGTTCAGCAAGCTAGTGGGCACACCAGGGTTTTCCACTCTCGCAAGGCTGTAGGCCAGTGCCATAGCCTCCCAGGGAGCTATGCAAATGCTCCCCTCTGACACAGCAAAGGTAGGGACAGCTGGGGGTGTGCTATGACACTCTCCTTTGGGTTTTTTTTTTTTTTCAGAGTAAAACAAAACAACTCAATGGGAAAAAAGTATGCACACATGTGCTCATTTGCTCTCACATATATAACTTGTATATACATGGACCTTCCATGTAGAAAAGAGAAAATATAAAGCTCAGGCCAGGGTTAGAAGAGAGAGGCTGACGAAGATGAGGCCAAGGGAGCAGTCCAGTCCCAGACTCAGGCCAAATCCAGTGGCCAAGTTCATAGTCTTTAGTGTTTGCTGCATCACTCCCCACTCTGGCCTTTTCTTCCATCCGCCCCTCTTTGTTTCTAGGGACAAGTAGGGATAGATGAGCTTCAGAAATGCCCAAGCATATCTGATAAAAAGTGATGACTAGTTTTATTGCCCTAATTTCATACACCTCACATTGTTCCCTTTCTCAGTATTACTTTGCTTCCTAGCATCTGTGTTTAACTCTTTATTCCTCTGCTTTCTATGTGTTTCCGTCCTGGGTTTTGGGTGTCTTTATTTCTTCCCTCCTTCTCTTACTGACCCTTTTCTCCTAATCTCTTTCTATTTATTTTCTTCTTTATTTAAGAGCCCCCATCATTTTGATCCTTTTTTTCCCTTTTAGACTACACTGCCATTTACCTTCCTGATCCTAATAATAACTTTTGTCAAATATTTACTGAGTATCTACTGGTACAAGAACTATGCTAGGTATTTATGGATAAATGGGAAGGTTAAAAGACAAGTCAGTTTTAGTCCCTGTTTTCCAGGAGTTCACAGTCCAGTGGGAGAGACAGCCTTGTGAACACATAATGGCCATATAATATGATCAGGGCTCTAACAGATATGAGCAGAGTGTGATAGGAATTCAGTAGAGAAAGGGGAAAGGAAATGGTGGCTCTGGGAAGGCAATGAGGTTTATGAGCTGGGTTGCAAAAAAAAAAAGAAGAACAAGAGCTCATAAAGATGCAGCAAAGGCCAAAGGGACTGCTTGTTTGAGGGTTGACAAGGAGTCTGCTGCAACTGAATCACAGTGTGTGCAGCAAAGGCATTGGATGTCACGAACTCCTGTTCTGACTGCCTGTGCTAGCTTCAAGGTTTTCAATCAGAGAGGGGGTGTTGGTTTAAGTAAATGAATAGTCTAATGGAACATTTAAAAAGCAATACTGGTCTTTCTCTTTGAGGATTGCAGTTATATTGCTACAAGTAGAAGGGGGAAGGAACTCTAAGGCTTGTAAAGGTCTTATAAATGCTTCAAATACTACATGGGACTCATTTATAATTAGTAAATTTATGTGTGAAGCCTGTTGATAAATGCCTTGGCTGTTAGATAAAAGAGCACTTTATTGTTTGCCCGCTTACTTATTAATTCGCTTAGTAATCTCTTTTACTCATGGGTAGATTAAAAAGAAAAAAAATAAAAACAACCTACTACCCTGATTTTGCTGGAAACTTTCACACATTATTTTATTTAGTCATCTTATAAGCTAGTTTCGAACAAGTCTCCAAAAAAATCATTCTGAACAGCAAACACTTTCTTTAGCTCCATTGGAAATTTGTATTCTATAGGTGGGGTGAAGCAGCATATGATTTAATTATAGATTTTTTTAAGTAATAAAGGAAAATTGTTTTAATTTCCCTTGCCCTTTCCAACATGGTACATTTTAATCAGCCAGCATAATTTTAATCTAAATTGTCAAAGAAGAAAATCAAAGCAAAAGTTATAATGTCAATAATACAGGAGCAGGAGTCAGAGATTATTGGTTAATATTTCTGCATCTGGTTTTCTAATACTTTTTTTTAAATCCTCACCTGAGGATATTTTTCTATTTATCTTCAGACAGAGTGGGAAGGAGAGAGAGAGAAAGGGAGAGAGAGAGGAACATCGATGTGAGAGGGACACATCGACTGGTTACCTCCTACATGACCCCGACCAGGGCCGGGGACAAACTGCAACTGAGGTACATGCCCTTGGCCGGAATCGAACCTGTGACTCATTGGTCCACAGGCCAACACTATACCACTGAGCCAAACTGTCCAGGGCGTGGTTTTCTAATATTTTTCTATGCTCTGGAATTTGATAGACAAACTTAACTTTGACCAAGTTGCAATTCTATTTGTACCTCCCTAGCAACTGCCTGGCTCTTAGGCACACAATAGATGATTACTGAATGAAAAAATGATACACACAGCCCACTCAAGATTCTCAATGTGATTTGCAGTCTGTTCCTCCTGAACCTTGTCCTATCCTATACAGAAAGCATATCTGTATAGTCCAGTAATTCCAATACCACAAAACTGAAACTGACTTCTCCAAGTTCCCTCAAGCAGTCTGACCCCAGGACAAGGATACCTTTCCTTCTAGAAAGCTACCTCATCAGGGTTTTGGGATGAGGCAATGAAAACTTTTATGGACCAATGCATGATCAAGTCAAGAGTTTTCCTCAAGTGGTGCTCCTTTCTATTGTTTCCAGAAGTACAACTTAGAGGGTTAGTTGTAGCCCCGATGCACTTGACACTTAGCCAGGACTACAGAGTATATGTAGATATGGTCCAGGGCCTCTGTGTCAACTTCCTAACAGTCATCCAACTTTTCTGAACCCCAGTTTTCAGAAATAGGGCAGAGTAATGGAGTTTATGGTAAATGGGACTCAAAGACAAATCAGAGCAATGACAAAAAAACCGAACAACCCAGTTTTTAAAACGGGAAAAGGACTTGAATAGACATTCATCTAAAGAAGATATACAAGAGGTCAGTAAGCACATGGAAAGATGCTCAATATCACTACTCATTGGGAAAATACAAATCAAAAACCACCATCGCTCAGCCGATGTGGCTCAGTGGATTCAGGGTCATCCCATGGACTGAGAGGTCCTGGTTCGATTCCTAGTCAGGGCACATGCCTGGGTTGCAGGCTCGATCCCCAGTGGGGGGCATGCAGGAGGCAGCCAATTGATGTTTTTCTCTCACACCAATATTTCTCTCTCTCTCCCTTCCTCTATCTCTAAAAAGTCAATAAAATATATATTTTTAAAAACCACAATGAAGTATCACCTCACACTCATTAGGATGCCTACTATCAACAACAACCACAAAAACAGAAAATAACAAGTGCTGGCAAGGATGTGGGGAAATTGGAACCCTTGGGCAATTTTAGAAATGTAAAATAGTGTAGACTCTATGGAAAATGGTATGTTGGTTCCCCCAAAATTTAAAAATATAATTGAAATGTGATCCAGCAATTCCACTTCTGGGTATATACCTACCAAAAATGAAAGCAATGTTTCAAACAGATATTTGCACATCCATGTTCATAACAACATAATATCAAATAGCCAAAATGTGGAAGCAACTTAAGTGTCCATAGAAGAATAAATAAACAAAACCTTGTCTAACCATACAATGGAATGTTATTCGTCGTTAAAAAGAAAGGAAATTCTGACACAGGCTACAATATGGATAAACCTTGAGGACATTATACTAAGTGAAATAAGCCAGTCATGAAAAGATAAATACAGTATTATTCCACTTATATGAGAGCACTTAAAAGTAACCAGATTCATAGAGACAGAAAGTGGAATAGTGGTTGCCAGTGGAAGGGAGCATGGAGATTTGTTCTTTAATGGGTATAGTTTCAGTTTTGCAAGATGAAAAGTTCTGGAAATTGGTTGGACAACATTGTGGATATACTTAACACTACTGAACTGTATGTGTAAAGTGGTTTAGGTGGTAAATTTTAGGCTATTTAATGAGGAAGATTAATTAAAATAAGAGACAATTAAAATATAAGGGAGAAAGAACAAGAAACATGCAGAGAGTCATAAATAATGAGTCAAAGGAATTCAAAAGAGGAAGGGAGCATACAGGATTAGGAGGAGATCAATAAGCCAATAGAAAGGAGAGAAAATGCAGGTGGAAGAAAAGGAATCAGTTGGGCCAGTTTTCTGAGAGGGTGGGAGGTATCCAGAGAATAAGTGGGGAATTACCTGGGGCCAGATCACAGCTAAGGAAAGAGTGGATGAGACTCAAATACTATCTATGCTTTCGTGGGATAAAAGGTACACAGTAAGTTAAGGCAAATCTCATACAATTGTTTTTACATTCACCATGTACAAGTTGAAGGGAATGGTCAATATATAAAATAATATTATACAGAATAGGAGACAGAATTGATTAGGGTCACAGAGAAGGATTGCAGGCACAGGTTGAAGGACCAGCAGAATTCAAGAAATGTCTGTGAATTTTTTTTCAGAGGGAAGCAGTGGAGTTGGATTGAAGTAAGTGAGGAGTTTGAGAGTGCTGGTGAGTGACTGCAGTGATACTCCATGAGCCAAGGCTGGATAGAAAAGCAAGGAAAACATAGGGAATTGTGGATTTTGAGCAACTACAGAGGTCATTCATTCATTCACTTGTTAAGTATTTAGTGAGCATCTACTACTTGGGAGGTTCTGTGCTAGGTGCTGGGGCTTCCACAGTGAAGAGTAAAACATGACCCCTGCTCTCAAAAAGCTCACATTACAGAGAAGAGGGCCATGCAATTAACATGTAAGCAGCTAAATATATACAACAGTGTAATGTAAGGAGGTGAGAAGTATAATGTTGCTACATAATGCAGGGCAGTGGCAGAGAAGGATGATGAGCACTAGTCAGAGAAAGTCTCTCCGAGAAGGTGAGCAGAAATCTGAATAAAATGAGAAAACACATGAAAATATCCGAAAAACAAAACTTCCAGAGAGAGAAAATAGAGTTGACAAAGCACTTGGGGATGGAATGAAAGTGACTTGTACAAGGTTCATCAAGGAGGCCACCTATGACCTATGTGAAGTAAATGGGAAAAAAAAAATGAAAAAAGGAGAGGGAGCAGCATGAGTGCCCCACTGTCTTCACATCTGGGAAGTTCCCTGGATACTAGTCCGTTGGAGGGGCCATGTGGTGGGGCTGGGGGAAGAAGAAGGGTCTGATGGACACACTCAGCATTGAAACTGAGGGATTCTTTATTTCCTGGAAGAATGCTTGGCAGAGAGCAGGACATGGACTGGACAGTGGGGCCTGAGAAGAAAGATCTGTCCTGCCCAAATGGAGGGCAGGGGAAGTACCCTTTCCCCCACCTGCAGAATGGCTGCTTCTGCCTCAACCTGCAGTGACCCAAGGCAAGGGGAAATGGTGCTGGACTGGAAATTTACACACCTGCAGCTGGGCCTGGTGGCACAGGGGACTCAGTCATTGGGCCTGGTCAGAACCTGGATGGAGGCCCCACCAAGCATGGCCAGCAGCACTGAAAGTTTGGAGTGCCAAGCTGGGCTGACTTTGAAAATTATTATTTTATTAAGCCCCTCTTGCTTGAGGTGGCAGCCAGGGGGTGCCAGCAAGCCAGGCAGAGCTGAGACATTGGAAGGAGAGGAAGTACCTGTCCCACCTTCTGCAAGCTACGGACACAACTCCCAACACGAGATTGTTCAAACCATCCTGGTAAGGACCCTGATACCCCAACAGAGCCCAGGTCCATGGGGAGAGGGTGAACAGCTCAGAACAGGGACATTAAAGGTGTGAGACACAAAGCAGACCCAGCCTCTGGGCTATGGAGGCCATGCCCATCAAATTACTTGGGGCACCACCATGCCTGGCTTCAACCAGGTTACCCAGGGCCAGGCAGGGACAGTGACTCACATTGGCTAGCATCAGAGAACCTCTGGGAAGGCCCAGAACCACTACACCAAGGGGCTAAATTCAACAACATCAGAGCAAACTGCAGTGAGCTCCACAAACAGCAGATCCAATGTTGTTTTTTCTTAATTTCTTTCTTCCCTTTTTGTCTTTATACCTCTTATTTCTCTCTTCCCTGTTATTCTAGTCTTTTTATTCTCTTTCTCTTTTCTTCTTTTTATTGTTACCTGTAATTTTTCTTATTTTATTTTTTTTTACTTTTTTCTTTTCTTCTATATTTTAATTAATTCCCTATACTTTTTCAAAATTATTATGATTATTTTGCTTATTTTTTTTCTGTTTCTCTTTTTCTATTTATATTTCTTTTCCTGTTTTTGCTCCTATATTCTTTTTGTTGTTGTTGTTCTTTTTATTCTCTCACTAATTCTTTTGGTCTCATGTCATTTAGTATTCTTTGTTTTCCTTTCTTTTCTTTCCCTTTTTTTAGTCTTTCTTGTTAATGTTCTTTGTTTTCTTTTGTACTGTTGTCCATGTTATTATTATTGGTTTGATCTTGTTCTGTCTTGTTTTGTTTCTGTCAGCACCTGTATAAGAGCTGGCACAATGTGGTTAGGGTTGAGCATTACAGTCAGCAAGCCTGAGGGGAGAACCCACCCACAAATGAGACATCAACAGTCAAGATCCATTTACAAAAAAAGAGCCCAAATAACACACACAAGGGACATTCCTAGAGCACCCAGCTCAGGAGATCAAAGAGGCTGCAACAGTAGGTCCCACAAGACACTTTCTATATAAGGCCACCCCACAAAGACTGGGAGCCTTAGCAGTTCTAGCTAACACATAGAAACAAATACAAAGAAACACCTAAAATGGTGAAAAAAGAAATAAACCCCAAATGAAAGAAAAGGAGGAATTGCAGGTAAAGGATCTAAATGAAATGGAGGCAAGCAATTTATCAGATATAGAGTTCAAAGTAATGGTTATAAGATGCTCAAACAACTTAGTTATAATTACAAGGAATTTGGTAGGAAGTACAATAGAATGAAAAAAGGAAATATAAACCATGAACAAGAACCAGTTAGAAACAAAGAATACAGAATCTGCCATCAAGAATACACTGGAACAAATTAAGAGTAGATTGGATAAAGTAGAGGATCAAATCAGTGATCTAGAAGGCAAGGTAGGAAAAAAATACCCAATCAAATAGAAAAAAATAATTTAAAAGCATGAGGCTGGCCGGTGTGGCTCAGTGGTTGAGCATCAACCCACACACCAAGAGGTCACTGGTTCAATTCCTGGTCAAGGCACGTGCCCAGGTTGTGGCCCCAATCCCCAGTGGGGGTAGGCAGGAGGCGGCCAATCAATGTTTTCTCACATCAGTGTTTCTATCTTTTTCTCCCTCTCACTTCCTCTCTCTCTAAAATCAATAAAAAGAAAACAATTTTTTAAAAAAAGCAGGATAGTTTAAGGGAACTTTGGGATAATATGAAATGTAACAATATCCACATCATAAGGGTAACAAAAGGTGAATAATATGAGCAAGGAATAGAGAATCTCCTTGAAGAAATAATGACAGAAAACTTCTCTAACCTGGTGAAGAAAGAAGTCACATAAGACCAGGAAACACAGAGAGTCCCATTCAACATGAACCCAAAGAGACTCACACCTAGACATATCATAATTAAAATTGAAAATGTTAAAGAAAAAGGAAGAATCATACAGGCAGCAAAAGAGATACAGAAATTTACCTACAAGAAAGTTCCCATTAGACAGTCAGCTGATTTCTCAGTAGAGACACTGCAGGCTGGAAAGGAGTGGCATGAAGTATACAAAGTAATGAAAAACCAGGGACCAAATCCAAGACTACACTATCCAGCAAGGCTAACATTTAAAACTGAAGGTGCAGTAAAGAGCTTCCCAGACAAAAAAAAAAAAAAAAAAAAAAAAAAAAGTTAAAATTCTACCAAAACAAATTATCACCAAAACAAATTATCACCAAAACAGCACTGCAAGAAATGTTAGAGGGACTGCTTTAAGAAAAAAAAATTGAAGGAGAGAAGAACAAAGGTGTAAAGAAAAAATGGCAATACATATCTATCAATAACCTTAATTGTAAGTGGATTAAATGCTCCAATCAAAAGATATAGGGTAGGGAAGATGGCAGTGGGCAGGACTGGAGGAAGAGTGAGTGTGTGAGAGAGTGAGTGAGTGAGCAAGAGAGTATGAGTAGACATGAGTGTAGGAGAGCAACCTCGAGCAGTGCAGAAACGCGGGGCAGAAGGTTCCTGTGCTGTGGACGAGGAGCATCAGGCTTCCATGGTAAGTGGCTCATCAGGGCGCTTCTCCCTGCATGGCTGGGAGGCATTGTCATTTTGGAAGATTCCTGGTGTTTTCTGGGAGGAGGCAGAGGGAGTGGCTAGGGCCCAGCAACCTGAGCCCACCAGTGCACCTTGCACCATTGGACCAGTGAACCCCACTGTGTCAACACAGACCAGTGCACGGTAGTGGAAATGTCAAGGTGCCTGCTGTGGAAGCTGAAAGTGGCTGGAAGCCCAGCACCATCCCCCATAGCAGCAGCCTGATTACAGCTGAGACACACCCCGAGCAACAGAGGCTCAGAAGCAGACATAAATCCCCAGGCAGCAGCAGCACAGATTGGCAGCTTAGACCCATCACCAATAGCATCAGTAGAGGCTGAGCAGGAGCTGAGCCCCACTAGGCAGCAGGGCTCCCAAAGCACCAGCAGAAGTACCAGTGGCTCCAGTGGGGTCCGAGCAATACAGCTGCCCATGGCACTGGCAGGGACCACAGCTTCAGCAGGGACTGGGTGATCCAGCTACCTGTGGGACCAGTGGGGAGCGTGGCTCCAACAGGGCCTGCACAATACAGCTGCCTGTGGCACTGGTGGGACCTGCGGCTCCAGTGGGGCCCATGTGATCCAGCATCAGCACATACCAGAACACAGCAATACCAACCGCCAGTAGTCAATACTCCAGGACACACAGCAGGCAAGATGAACCATGCACCAGAAGAGTCCGGGAGGCACAGCAGCCTTATTTGATACACATTAACCTGCATACACATCATAACATCCCTCACTGGGTCTACAACTACCAGATAGCTGAAAAGGGGAGACAAAGAACACCCAAATGAAAGAAAAGGAGGAATCACCAGAAAAAACTACAAGGAATGGAAGAAAGCAATTTGTCAGATAAAAAATTCAAAGCAATGATTTTAAGGGTGCTCAAACAATTCAGTGAAAACTATGAGCAACTTAATGAGAATTAGAGAAACCTCAGTGTGAACTACATCACCTTAAAAAAAGAGGTAGAAACTATGAATAAAAATCAAGAAGAAATAAAGAACGATATAGCTGATATGAAAAATACCTTAGAAGGATTCAACAATATATTAGAAGGAACTGAAGACAGATTCAGTGAGTTAGAAGAGAAGGTAGAAAATAATGCCCAAATACAGGAGCAAATGGGGAAAACAACGAAAAAAACAGGAGGAGAGTTAAAGGGAGCTTTGGGACAACACAAAGCATAACAACATTTCCATAATATGGGTATCAGAAGGAGAAAACTCAGAGAAAGGAATAGAGAACATGTTCGAAGAGATAATGACAGAAAACTTCGCTAATATGGCAAAGAAGATAGTCACACAAGTCCAGGAAACACAGAGAGTACCAAGTAAGATGAACCCCAAAAGACCCACAGCTAGACACATCATAATAAAAATGGTAAACATTAAAGACAAAGAAAGAATCTTAAAGGAAGCAACAGAGAGACAGAAAGTTACCTACATGGGAGCTCCCATTAGACTGTCAGCTGACTTCTCAATAGAAACACTGCAGGCCAGAAGGGAGTGGCATGAAGTGCACAAAGTAATGAAAGGCAAGGGTCTAAATCCAAGACTACTCTATCTAGCAAGGCTATCATTCCAAATGAAGGTGAAATAAAGAGATTTACAGACAAAAACATAATAAAATAATAAAATAAAATAATAAAATAAAATAAAATAAAATAAAATAAAATAAAATAAAATAAAAGCTAAAGGAATTTACCACCACCAAACTAGCACTGCAAGAAATGCTAAAGGGACTGCTAGAAGAAGAAGAAGAAGAAGAAGAAGAAGAAGAAGAAGAAGAAGAAGAAGAAGAAGAAGAAAGAGAGAGAGAGAGAGAGAGAGAGAGAGAGAGAGAGAGAGAGAAACACAGGCATACAAAAAAAAATGGCAACTAATAAGAATCTATCAGAAATAACCTTAATGTAAATGGCGTACATGCCCCAATCAAAAGACATAGGGTAGCTGATTGAATAAGAAAACATGACCCATATATATGTTGTGTACAAGAGACCCACCTCACTACAAAAGACTCACACAGGATGAAAGTAAAGAGATGCAAAAAAAATTTCCAGGCAAATCGAAATGAAAAAAAGCTGGTGTAGCAATACTTATATCTGATAAGATAGACTTCAAAACGAGGGCTATAATAAGAGACAAAGAAGGGCACTACATAATATTAAAAGGAACAATCCAACAAAAGGATATAACCCTAGTAAACAAATATGCACCAAACACAGGAGCACCAAAATATATTTAAAAATTTTTGGAGGACTTCAAAGGAGAGATCAATAGCAATACAATCACAGTGGTTGACTTAAACACCCCACTGACACCACTGGATAGATTTTCTAGACTAAAAATTGACAGAGACACATAGTCCTTAAATGACCAACTAGATGAGCTGGACGTAACGGACATTTACAGAACATTTCACCCGAAAACTGAAGAATATACATTCATCTCGAGTGCACAAGGAACAGTCTCAAAGATAGACGACATGTCAGGACACAAAGTAAATCTCTACAAATTTAAGAAGATTGAAATCATATCAAGCATCTTCTCAGATCATAATGGCATGAGACTAGAAATCAATTACAACAAAAACACGCAAAAACATTCAAACACATGGAGGCTACATAGGATGTTATTAAATAATGAATGGGTTACCAAGGAGATCAAGGAAAAAATTAAAAACTTCCTGGAAACCAATGAAAATGAACACACACAACACAAAATTGATGGGATGCAGTGAAAGCAGTCCTGAGAGAGAATTTCACAGCACTACAGACCTACACCAAGAAACAAGAAAAATTCTTAATGGAATTCCTAACCCTACAACTCAAAAACTGGAAAGTAAACAAAAACAAAAACTGAGAGAAAGTAGAAGGAAAGAAATAGTGAAGGTCAGAGCAGAAATAAACTACATAAAAACTAAAACAGCAATTCAAAAGATCAATGAAACAAAGAGCTGATTATTTCAAAAGATAAACAAGATTGATGGACCCTTAGCCAGACATACCAAGAAACAAAAAGAGAAGACCTAAATAATCAAAATGAAAAACAAAAGAGGAGAAGTAACAACTGACACTACAGAAATACAAAGGATCGAGAGGAGAGAAAATGGCAGCGGAGTGAATGGAAGCTACACAGACGATCTCCCAGGACCAAACGGGAATTACAACTAAAATAAAGACAAATCATCAGAAAAAAAGCAACAGAAAAGCAGCGGGAGAGGACCATACAACCAGGGACACTGAATGAGCCTGGTAGGATCTGCAGAGGCACGAGACGGTGGCGGGCTGACAGCCCATGGACAGCAGTAGCTTTAGCTGTGAGCAGCGCACCCCTGGGGATAAGATCCCAAGCTGCGCCACAGTGCAGAGGGCCGGGACAAAGCACTAAACAGATACAACCACTCTTGGGGCTCTGGCAGAAGGAAGGCAGACTGGACTGGAACTCCGTGGGAACACCTACAATTTGGAGGGCACTCAGAGTTTGTGCTGAGTCACGGCCACAAAGGACAGTGGCCAGCTTGCTTCTTCCCAGTCACACAGAATGGTGGCCAGATTGCTCCTTCCCGGAGCTGTGGCAGCCCTCCCTTGGAGATTTGACCCAAACCAGGCAAGCAAAGAAATGCAAATTGAGGCTCATTAACAACCAGCATTGGCCCCAACCTTGGGAAATCCTCTTAAACTAAACACTTGAGAGAGTTTCTCATTCAACTGAGAATCCAAGGCTTTTCAAGTAACTGAGGCTAATAGCCTCCAGGCAAAAAGCTAGAGGATAACTGAACCATTCCTGAGCTTGCAAATCTACCCAGGAAAGTGAGACTTGATAGAGGTGTTTAAGGAGCGCCCTCTGCACTCATCCAAACCCAGCAGAGGGAGCCAAAATAGCAGAACACCAACACACACAGGGTAAATTTGGCAGGATCCAAAACCCACTGATATAGCCAAAATGGTGAAACCAAAAAACAAATCCCAAATGAAAGAACAAGAGAACTCTACCAAAGATGAGATAAATGAAATGCAGTTAAGCAAATTATCAGAGGTAGAGTTCAGAGCCAAGGTCTTGAGGAAGCTAAACAGCATGAATAAGGATATCAACACCATGAGTGAAGATATAGAAACACTGAAAACCAACCAAGGGGAAATGAAGAATGACATAGCAAAAATAAAGAACACATTGGAAGGACTGACCAGCAGAGTAGAGGAAGTGGAGGACCAGATAAGTGAATTAGAAGACAGGGTACAAAAAAATCACTCAATCAGAAAACCAAAAGGAAAAAACAATTAAAAAACAGGAAGATAGCTTAAGAGAACTGTGAAACAACTGGAAATGTAATAACATTTGCATCATAGGAGTCCCCGAAGATGAAGAAAATGAGTAGGGGTTAGAAAATATATTTGAAAAACTAGTGACAGAAAACGTCCTTAATTTGGTAAAGGAAGAAGGCATTCAAGTTCAAGAAGCACAGAGAGCCCCAAGTAAGAAGAACTCAAACAGGCCCACACCAAGACACATAATAATTAAAATGCCAAAAATTAAAGACAAAGAGAGGATCCTAAAGGCAGCAAGAGATAAGCAACAGGTTACCTACAAAAGAACCCCCATAAGGCTATCAGCTGACATCTCAACAGAAATACTACAGGCCAGAAGGGAATAGGATGAACTAATCAAGGTCATGAAAAACAAAGATCTGAATCCAAGACTACTCTATCCAGAAAGGCTATCATTCAAAATAGACGGTCAAATAAAGAGCTTCCCAGACAAAAAAAAAAAAAAAAAAAAAAAAGGCTAAGGGAATGTATTAGCACTAAACCAGCACTGCAAGAAATGTTAAAAGGACTGCTGTAATTAGTAGAAGAAATAGGAAGGAAAATAAAACCACACTGAACAAAAATGGCAATAAATAAGTACATATCAATAATCACCTTAAATGTAAATGGATTGAATGCTCCAGTAAAAAGACACAGAATAGCTGACTGGATAAGAAAGCATGATTCACATATATGTTGTTTACAAGCGACCCACCTCACAACAAAAGACTCACATAGGTTGAAAGTAAAGGGATGGAAAAAAATCTTCCAAGCAAACGGAAAGGAAAAAAAAAAGCTGGGGTAGCAATACTCATATTTCATAAATTAGATTTCAAAATGAAGGCCATAACTAGAGACAAAAAAGGCCACTACATAATATTGAAAGGGTCTATCCAACAGTAAGATATAACCTTGGTAAACATATATGCACCAAATATAGGAGCACCAAAATATATTAAAAATCTTCTGGAGGTCTTCAAAGGCGAAATCGACAGCAATACAATCATAGCAGGAGACTTTAACACCCCACTGACATCACTGGATAGATCATCTAGACAAAAAATTAACAAGGAAACAGAGATTCTAAATGAAGCACTAGATTAAATGGTTTTAATAGATATAAACAGAGAATTACACCCCACAACTGCAGAATTCACATTCTTCTCAAGTGCACATGGGACATTCTCAAAGATAGACCACATGTTAGGACACAAACTAAGTCTCTACAAGTTCAAGAAGATTGAAATCATATCAAGCATCGTCTCAGATCACAATGGCATGAAACTAGAAATCAATTGCAACAAGAACATGCAAACACATTTGATCACATGGAGGCTAAATAGCATCTTATTGAACAATGATGGGTTACCATGGAGATCAAGGAAGAAATTAAAATCTTCCTGGAAACTGATGAAAATGAACACAAAACAACACAAAATCTATGGGATGCAGCGAAAGCAGTTCTGAGAGGAAAGTTCATAGCACTACAGGCCCACATCAAGAAATAAGAAAAATTTCTAATTCACTACCTAACCTCACAACTTAAAGAACTGGAAAGCAAAAAAAAAGAAAACCCTAGAGCAAGTAGAAGGAAGGAAATAGTAAAGATCAGAGCAGAAATAAATGACATAGAGACCAGAGAAACAATTGAAAGGATCAATGAAACAAAGAGCTGGTTTTTTGAAAAGATAAACAAGATTGATGGACCCTTAGCTAGACTCACCAAGAAACAAAGAGAGAGAACCCAAATACACAAAATCAGAAATGAAAGAGGAGAAGTAATAACTGACACCACAGAAATACAAAGGAACATTAACAAATACTATGAAAAATTATACGCCAAGAAAATGGACAATCTAAGTGAAATGGACAAATTTCTAGAAACACCTAGTCTCCCAAAACTGAACTGGGAAGAGATAGAAACCTTGAACAGGCCAAAAACAGCGAAGGAAATTGAAGATGTAATCAAGACTCTCCCAGCAAACAAAAGTCAAGGCCCAGACAGCTTCACGGGGGAGTTTTACCGAACATTCAAAGAAGAACTAACACTCATTCTCTTCAAACTATTATAAAATATTCAGGAAGAAGACTTCCAAACTCTTTTTATGAAACCAGCTTAATTCTAATGCCAAAACCAGAAAAAGACACTACAAAGAAAGAAAACTACAGGCCAATATTCCTGATGAACATAGATGCCAAAATCCTTAACAAAATACTAGCAAATCAGATCCAGCAATACATCAAAAAAATTATTCACCATGACCAACTGCGATTCATCCCAGGGATGAGAGGCTGGTACAATATTCGCAAATCAATAATAAATGTGATACATCACATAAACAAAATGAAAGATAAAAACCATATGATCATATCAATAGACGCTGAAAAAGCATTTGACAAAATCCAGCACCCATTTCTGATACAAATGCTCAGCAATGTGGGAACAGAGGGATCATATCTCAACATAATAAAGGCCGTATATGAAAGACCTACAGCCAACATCATACTCAATGGACAAAAACTAAAAGTGTTTTCCTTAGGAACAGGAACAAGGCAAGGATGCCCACTTTCACCACTCTTATTTAACATAGTACTGGAATTCTTATCCACAGCAATCAGACATGAAGAAAAAATAAAAAGGATCCAAATTGGAAAGGAGGAAGTGAAACTGTCATTATTTGCACACGACATGATATTATACATAGAAAACCCTAAAGACTCAATCAAAAATCTACCAGACTTAATTAATGAATTTGGCAAAGTAACAGGATAAAAAATTAACGTCAAGAAATCAACGGCATTCTTATACATCAGTGATGAACTCATAGAAAGAGAAACTAAAAAACAATCCCATTTATCATCATGGCAAAAAGATTAAGATACCTAGGAATAAACTTAACCAAAGAAGTAAGGGACCTGTTTGCAGAAATCTGCAGGACATTGAAAAAAAAAATAGAGGAAGATATAAAAAAGTTGAAGCATATACCTTGTTCATGGATTGGAAGAATTAACATCATTAAAATGTCCATACTACCCAAAGCAATCTATAGATTTAATGCAATCCCCATCAAAATACCAGTGACATATTTCACAGAACTAGAACAAATACTTCAGAAGTTCATATGGAACCAAAAAAGACCCCGTATAGCTACAGCAATCTTGAAAAAGAACAAAGTAGGTGGGATCACAATACCTGACATCAGGTTATACTACAAAGCTACTATAATCAAAACAGCCTGATACTGGCACAAGAACAGGCATATAGACCAGTGGAACAGAACAGAGAATCCGGAAATTGACCCAAGACATTATGCTGAATTAATATTTGACAAAGGTGGCAAGAGCATACAATGGAGTAAAGACAGCCTCTTTAATAAATGGTGTTGGGAAAATTGGACAGCTACATGTAAAAAAATGAAACTAGACCATCAACTTACATCATACACAAAAATAAACTCAAAATGGGTAAAAGATTTAAATGTGACTCGCGAATCCATAAAAATCATAGAAGAAAATGTAGGCAACAAAATTTCATACATCATACGCAGCAGAATCTTCATTGATACATCACCTAAGGCAACAGAAACAAAGGAAAAAATGAACACATGGGACTACATCAAACTCAAATGCTTCTGCACAGCAAAAGAAACAACCATAAAAACGGAAAGGGAACCCACTGTATGGGAGAGCATAATTGCCAATGATATGTCCAGTAAGGGGTTAATCTCCAAAATATATAGAGTGCTCATACAACTCAACAAAAGGAAGACAAAGAACCCCAATTAAAAAATGGGCAGAGGAACTAAATAGACACCTCTCCAAACAGGACATACAAATGGCCAAGAGACATAAGAAGAAATGCTCAACATCACTAATCTACAGAGAGATGCAAATTAAAACAACAATGAGGTATCACCTCACACCTGTCAGAATGGCCACCATCAACAAATCATCAAACAACAAGTGTTGGAGAGGGTGTGGAGAAAAGGGGACTCTGGTACACTGCTGGTGGGAATGCAGACTGGTGCAGCCACTGTGGAAAACACTATGGTGTACCTCAAAAAATTAAAAATTGAACTGCCATTTGACCCAGTGATCCCACTTCTAGGAATATACTCTAAGAAACCTGAAACACCAATCAGAAAGAATACATGTACTCCCATGTTTATAACAGCACTATTTACAATAGCTAAGATCTGGAAACAGCCCAAGTGTCCGTCAGTGGATGAATGGATAAAAAAGCTGTGGCATATATACACAATGGAGTACTATGCAGCTGTAAGAAAGAAAGATCTCTTATCCTTTGAGACGACGTGGAGGGACCTCAAGAGTATTATCCTAAGCGAAACAAGCCAAGCAGAGAAAGATAAATACCACATGATATCACTCATTTGTGGAATATAATAAACATAACAGTCTGGGGAACAGTGTAGACCCAGAGATGTGAAAGCAGGGTACAGACTGACAACCCTCAGAAGAGGGGTCGGGGTGGGGAGGGAAGAGATAAACCACAGAACTTATATGCATGTATGCATAACTGATGGACATGGGCAACAAAGCTGAGGAAGGGGTGCAGGGTCGGGGAGGAAGGTGTCAATGGGGAAAAAAGGAGAAACATCTGTAACAAAATAAATTAATTAATTAAAAAGTAAAAAATAAATAAATAAAATAAATAAATAAAATAAAAATAAAAGAAGTACAGATTGGTAGCTTGAGAATAGTCACAGGTGTGTAAAGTATAGCATACGGAATATAATCAATAATATTGTAATAAGTATGTATAGTGCCTGGTGGGTCCTAGAAATATAGGGGCAACACTTTGTAAAGTATATTATTGTCTAACTGCTGTGCTATACACCTGAAACTAATATAAAATAATATTGAATGTAAAAAAAATTAAAAATAAATAAATAAAAGAAAAATAATAATGTCATAGAAATGAAGGTGAAATAGATAGTGGTGAAAATTTGTCAGAGATATGGAACACACGTTTGACAAAAATGGGCAAAATGAAATGGAAAATAACAGTTAAAATTATTAGGGAATATGAAAAATAACAGAGTTAAAAGTTATCAGGGAAAAGGGTAGATATGAAAGGCAAAATTCTATGATATATATAGTTTGTGCTTCTAGAAAGAGAACAGAACAAAGATTTGTTTTAGGAAAGCTTTCCTAAAACAAAGACAGCTGTAAATCTATTGGCTTAAATGTTAATATGCTGTCCTGGGAAAAATTCATACAGATGGATCAAGATATATCATTGTCAAGTAACTGGAATTTGTAAATAAAAGAAACATGCATGTTGGCTAGGCCATAAAATCAAGTTCCCTGTTATGTGCAAGATTCTCAGGCTGGTTTAAAATTTCTTCATAACAACCTTCAGTGTCTGAATCAAGTATAACAGTCAATGTCTACATGGACATCAGAAAAAGAGAATGTGACTCACGAATTGTAAAACACCCCAACTATAATGAGAGTATACTTATAATTGACAGACAATTTTACCCATGCAAGATAGTAGGAAATATGGGTCCTGTGAGCCTTACTTAAAGAAACTTCTAGAGGATAGCTTAAATTAACTGAGCAATGAATGGAAAAATGAATAAAAGGACTATTTTGAGAAGATAGTTCATTTCCATGTAGAACTATGACTAATCAACTATAAGAATTATGGCTGCAGAGGATGGTGGCAAGATAGCAGCGTAGGTAAATGCTGTTCTCACCTCCTCCCACAAACACATCAAAATTACAACTAAACTACAGAACAACCATCATTCAAAGCCACCTGAAGTTGAGCTGAATGGAGGTCCTACAACTATGGAGTTAAAGAAGAAGCCACATCGAGACTGGTAGGAGGGGAGGAGGGGCGGACATACTGGTCCCACACCCACGTATGGTGGATAAAAATCAGGAGGATACCTCAGCTGGGAAGGTCCTCCCTGAGGAGTGAGGGGTCCCCATCCCACACCAGGCACTCAGCTCAGGGTTCCAGTGCCAGAAAGAGAAGTCCTCATAACATCTGGCTACAAAAACCAGCAGAAACTGAGGCTGAGGGAGGTTGCGGGGGGCTGAAGCTGCTGGCACCAAGGCAGCTCCTCTTAAAGGGCCAGCACACAGACTTACTCAGACTTGCTCCCTCTGAGCTCAGAGAGGAGGCAGCTTGAAAGGCACCAGAAACATACAGGGAAGAACTGAGCTGTTTGGCCTCAGGAGGAGGGCTGAAGAGGCAGCTTTCTCTCAGACAGACGTGTGCTGGTGGAGGCTTTTGATCCTTTGGTGTGCCCTTCCTCACAGCTGCAGAGGCCGCCATATCGGGGACTCTAGCAACCTTGATCACATTGTGTGCCTCGCCCTGATGATTCCCTGAGGCCCTGTCCCATCCAAGTTTTGGGCCCACCTAAGCTGTTTCCAATGACTTTACCATAGGATTGGCCTATCTAGGATTCTGCTTCAGAGATTCCTAATTTCTCTCAAACAAGCAGCATCTGGTGTCAGGGAGCCCTATACCTCTCGTTAAGTGGCCCCAGGCCTGGCACTAGAAGTAGCCATGGGCAGATCACTTTGTAGCTTATGCTGGGTAGTCACGGATAGAACATAGGCAGTGGCTGACATTGCCCCAGAGCCAGCACACCCAGTGGACAGCTTTAGACCACATCAAAGCACCACCACCCAACCACCTCCACGAGTAACACATTCAATGAGTGGACTCAGTGGGTACCAGAACCCTGCTGAAGTAAGTCTTGCTCTCTGTGGTGGGCCACTACACAGCTGATCCTCCAAGGTAGTCAGAGGCCAGTGGTAGGTGGGAAAAGCCAGTCCTTGCAGCTGATCAGCCTGAGTAAATCCCTCCCATTGACATGCCAACGGCAATCAAGACTCAATTACAAAAGTAGGGTGAACAGTCCACACTAGGGGTGCATCTTGAGGGCTCTGCTGGGGTGATCAGGGAGGCTGGGCCACTGGATCCTACAGGACACCTACAACAATAGGCTACCCTATGAAGCCTAGCAGACATAGAAACTCTACCTAATACATAGAAACAATCACAGGGAAGCAGCCAAAATGAGGAAACAAAGAAACATGTTCCACACTTTCTCGCTTGCTCACACAACTCCAGGCCATGGGCTTTAGAGCTTTGCCCCGACTCTTCATTTCTGTTTTACATGCCTTTTAACCTCCACAGAGCTGGCTCCACCTGCCATTTGGATCTTTCCTCTGTGAAGTATGCCCAGTCTAAGGAATCTTGAAGTCCCACCTAGGAGATTCCAAAATGGCAGCAGAGTGAATGGAAGCTACACTGACCACCTCCAAGGACCAAACTGGAACAACAACTAAAATAAAAATAAATAGTCAGGCAAAAGCAACAGATAGGCAGCTGGAGAGGACCCATATAACCAGAGACAGAAAAACGACACTAAATCGAGCTTGGTAGGAACTGCTGAGGTGTGAGAGGGTGGGCTGGGAGCCCACAGACAGCAGCTGTATTAGCTGTGAGCTTGCTGCACAGCATAGAGGGCCAGGACAGAGCACTAAATTAGCTACAGCCACACACCTTGGGCTCTGGGAGAGGGAGGGCAGACTGGATTTGAACCGTTTGGAGACTCAGGAGCTTGGAGAGGTGAGAGGGCATTGGGAGTTATTTTGCTAAATAACTCCCTCACAGGACAGTAGCCATCTTACTCAAAGAGCCCCTTCCCAGAGCCCAGGGGAGAAATAGAGTTCCACCCTCAGGAATTTAACACCACCCTGCCAGGCAAGAGAAATGCAAATGAAGGCTCATTAACAGCAAGCATATGCCCCACCCTCTAGAAATACTCTTATCGTGAACCCCCGAGAGAGGTCTGCATTCAGTTGAGGGCTACAACACAAGCCTTATCAAGTAACTGAGACTAATAGCCTTCAGGCAAGAAGCTAGAGGATAAATGAACCTTTCCTGGGCTTCTAAATCTATGCAAGAAAGTAAGACTTGACAGTAACGTTTAACGTGGTTCCTCCCATATTCATCCAAACCCAGTAGAGGGAGCCAGAATCAGCAGAGCACCAACATCTGTAGGGAAAATTTGGCAGGCTCCAAAACCCACCGAGACAGCTAAAATGATGAAACAAAGAAACAAATCCCAAATGAAAGAACAAGAGAACTCTACTGAAGAAGAGATAAATGAAATGCAGTTAAGCAAGTTATCACAGGTAGAGTTCAGAGTGATGACAATGAGGAAGTTCAACACCATGAGCAAAGAGCTCAACAGCATGAGTAAAGATATTGAAACATTGAAAACCAACCAATTGGAAATGAAGAGTGACATAGCAGAAATAAAGAACACATTGGAAGGAATAACCAGCAGAGGAGAGGAAGCTGAGGACCGGATCAGTGAGTCAGAAGACACAGTAGAAAAAATCAACAAATCAGAAAACCAAAAAGAAAAAACAATTAAAAAACAGGAAGACACCTCAAGAGAACTGTGAGACTACTTCAAACATAACAACATCCGCATCATAAAAGCTCCAAAAGAAGGAGATAATGAGCAAGGGTTAGAGAATATATTTGAAGAAATAGTGACAGAAAACTTCCCTAACTTGGTGAAGGAAAAAGGCATTCAAGTTCAAGAAGCACAGAGAGCCCCAAGCAAGAAGATCCCCAAACAGGCCCACACCAAGACACACTATAATTAAAATGCCAAAAATTAAAGACAAAGAGAGAATCTTAAAGGCAGTAAAAGATAAGCAACAGGTTACCTAAAAAAGAACCCCCATAAGGCTATCAGCTGACTTCTCAACAAAAACACTACAGGCTAGAAGGGAATGGCATGAAGTAATCAGGGTAATGAAAACAAGCATGTGAATCCAAGACTACTCTATCCAGCAAGATTATCATTCAAAATAGAAGGTAAAATAAAGAGCTTCCCAGAAAAAAAAAGGCTGAAAGAATATATTAGCACCAAATTAGCCCTGCAAGAAATGTTAAAAGGAGTACTGTAATTAGTAGAAGAAATAGGAAGACAAATATAACCACAATAAACAAAAATGGCAATAAATAAGTACATATCAAAAATAACCTTAAAGGAAAATGGACTGAACACTCCAATCAAAAGACACAGAGTAGTTGATTGGATAAAAAAGCATGACTCATATATATGTTGTTTACAAGAAACCCACCTGACAACAAAAGACTCACATAGTTTGAAAGTGAAAGGATGGAAACAAATCTTCCAAGCAAATGGAAAGGGAAAAAAAACTAGGGTAGCAATACTCATATCTGATAAAACAGATTTCAAAAGGAAGGCCATAACTAGAGACAAAGAAGGTTACTACAGAATATTGAAAGGATCTATCCAACAGGAAGATATAACCTTGGTAAACATATATGCACCCAATATAGGAGCACCAAAATATATTTAAAAACTTCTAGAAAACTTCAAAGGAGAAATCAACTGCATTACAATCATAGCAGGGAATTTCAATGCCCTGCTGAAATCACTGGACAAAAAATTAACAAAGAATCAGAGACTCTAAATGATGCACTAGATGAAATGGATTTAATAGATATCTACAGAGAATTACAGACCAACACTGCAGAATTCACACTCTTCTCAAGTGCACATGTGTCATTCTCAAAGATAGACCGCATGTTAGGACACAAACTAAGTCTCTACAAGTTCAAGAAGATTGAAATCATATCGAATATCTTCTCAGATCACAATGGCATGAAACTAAATATCAATTGAATAAAAACATGCAAAGACATTTGAACACATGGAGGCTAAATACCATGTTATTAAACAAAAAATTGCATACCAAGGAGATCAAGGAAGAAATTAATAACTTCTTGGAAACCAATGAAAATGAACACATAACAATACAAAATCTATGGGACACAGCTAAAGAAATTGGAGATGTAATCAAGACTCTCCCAGCAATCAAAAGCCCAGGCCCAAACAGCTATGGGGAAATTTTACTAAACATTCAAAGAAGAACTAACACCCATTCTCCTCAAACTATTCCAAAAAATTTAAGAATAAGGAAGACCTCTAAACTCATTTTATGAGGCCAGCATAATTCTAATTCCAAAACAAGAAAGAGACACTACAAAGAAAGAAAATCACAGGCCAATATCCCTGATGAACATAGATGCCAAAATCCTTAACAAAATATTAGCAAATCAGATCCAGCAATACATTAAAAAAATTATTCACAATGACCAAGTGGGATTCATCCCAGGGATGCAAGGCTGGTACAATATTCGCAAATCAATAAATGTGATACACCACATAAACAAAATGAAAGATAAAAACCATATGATCGTATCAAGAGATGCTGAAAAAGCATTCAACAAAATCTAGCATCCATTTCTGATAAAAATGCTCAACAATGTGGGAATAGAGGGATTATATCTCGACATAATGGAGGCCATATATGAAAAACCTACAGCTAACATCATAATGGGCAAAAACTAAAAGAATTTCTCTTAAGAATAAGAACAAGACAGGGATGTCCACTTTCACCACTCTTATTTAACATAGTACTGAAAGTCTTAGCCACAGCAATTAGACAAGAAGAAAAAATAAAAGGGATCCAAATTGGAAAGGAGGAAGTGAAACTGTTATTATTTGCAGATGACATGATATTGTACATAGAAAACCCTAAATACTCCATCAAAAATCTACTAGATTTAATAAACAATTTTGGCAAATTAGCAGGACACAAACTTAACATCAAGAAATCGATGGCAGTCTTATACACCAATAATGAACTCACAGAAAGAGAAACTAAAAAAAAAAATACAGTCTCATTTACCTTTGCAGCAAAAAAATCAAGATACTTTGGAATAGCCTTAACCAAAGAAGTAAAGGACCTATTTGCAGAAAGCTACAGGACATTGAAAAAGAAATAGAAGAAGGTATAAAAAAGTGGAAGCATATACCTTGTTCATGGATTGGAACAAGTAACGTCATTAAAATATCCATATTAGATAAAGCAATCTATAGATTCAATGCAATCCCCATTAAAATACCAATGACATATTTCACAGAACTAGAACAAATATTTCAAAAGTTTATACAGAACCAAAAAAGACCCCCAATAGCCACAGCAATCTTGAAAAAGAAGGAACAAGTACTAGGGATTACAATACCAGATATCGGGTTATACTACAAAGCCAGTGTAATCGAAACAGCATGGTACTGGAACAAGAATAGGTATATATATCAATGGAACAGAACAGAGAACCTGGAAATAGACCCAAGACATTATGCTCAATTAATATTTGACAAAGGTGGCAAGAGCATTCGATGGAGTACCGACAGCCTCTTTAATAAATGGTGTTGGGAAAACTGGACAGTTACATGCAAAAAAATGACACTAGACCACCAACTTACACCATACACAAGAATAAACTCAAAATGGATGAAAGACTTTAATGTGACTCATGAATCCATAAAAATCTTAGAAGAAAATGTAGGCAACAAAATTTCAGACATCATATGCAGCAGAATTTTCACTGATACAATGCCTAGGGCAAGAGAAACAAAGGAAAAAATTAATACATGGGACTACATCAAACTGAAAGCTTCTGCACAGCAAAAGAATCAAGCATAAAAATGTAAAGGGAACCCACCTTATGGGAGAACATAATTGACATCAATACATCAGATAAGAGGTTAATTTCCAAAATATACAGTGTTCATACAACTCAATAAAATGAAGAGAAAGAACAGAATTTAAAAAAATAATAAAATAAATAAATAAATAAATAAATAAATAAAAGGTCCAACAAATAAAAGCAGTTATAAATTGACAAAAAAAAAAAAAAATTGGTAGATGACCTAAATAGACACCTCTCCAAAAATGACATGAAAATTTCCAAGAGACATATGAAAAAATGCTCAATGTCACTAATCATCAGAGAGATACAAATTAAAAATACTGTGAGGTATCACCTCACACCAGCCAGAATGGCTGTCATCAACAAATCATCAAACAACAAGTGCTGGCAAGGGTGTGGAGAAAAGGGGACTCAAGCACACTGATGGTGGGAATGCACACTGGTGCTGCCACTATGGACAACAAGATGGTGTTTCCTCTAAAAATTAAAAACTGATCTTCCATTTGACCCAGTGATCCCACTTCTAGGACTATATCCTAAGAAGTCTGAAACACCAATCAGAAAGAATATATGTACCCCTATGTTCATACTGCCACTATTTATAATTGCTAAGATCTGGATACAGCTCACGTGTCTATCAATTGATGAGTGGATAAAAAAGCTGGGGTACAGCCCAGTCGGTGCGGCTCAGTGGTTGAGCATAGACCCACGCACCAAGAAGTCGACAGTTCGATTCCCGTTCAGAGCACATGCCCCGGTTGTGGGCCCAATCCCCAGTGGGGGGCATGTAGGAGGCAGCCAGTCAATGTTCTCTCTCATCAATGTTTCTATCTCTCTCTCCCTCTCCCTTCCTCTCTCCCTAGTAATAAATAAAGAAAAAAAAATTTTTAAAGCTGTGGTACATATACACAATGGAACACTATGCAGCTGTAAGAAAGAGAGATCTCTTATCATTTGAGACGACATGGAGGGACCTGGAGAGCATTATGCTTAGTGAAATAAGCCAATCAGGGAAACACAAATACCACATGATCTCACTTATTTGAGGAATATAATGAACAAAATAAGCTGATGAACAAAATAGACCCAGAAACATAGAAGAAGGGTACATACTGACAAACGTCAGAGGAGGGGGGCGAGGGGGAGGGATGTGATAAACCAAAGAACTTATATGCATGTATGCATAACCAGTGAACATAGACAACACTGCTGAGGGGGGCATCAGGATGGGGCGTAGGTTTTCTAGGGGAGGGGAAGGAGAAACCTCTGTAAAAAAATAAATTAATAAAAATTGAAAGAAAGAAAAAAAAGAAACATGTCCCAAATGAAAGAAAAAACAAAACTCCAGAAAAAAACTAAACAAAATAGAGATAAGCAATCAATCAGATGCAGAGTTCAAAACACTGGTTATAAGGATGCTCAAGGAACTCAAGGAGAGCTCCAAGAACTTATTGAAAACAGCAGCAACATAAAAACGGACCAGTCAGAAATGAAAGATGCACTAACTGAAATAAAGGATAATTCACAGGGAATCAATACTAGAGTAGGTAAAGCCAAGAAGTGAACCATCAATTTGGAATATAAGAAATCAAAACACACCCAAGCAGAACAGCAAAAAGAAAAAAGAATCCAAAAAGTGAGGATAGTGTAAGGAGCCTCTGGGACAACTTCAAGCGTGCCAACATTCACATCACAGGGGTGCCAGAAGGGGAAGAGAGAGACCAAGAAATTTAAAATCTATTTGAAAAAATGACAGAAAACTTCTATAACTTGGTGAAGGAAACAGACATACAAGTTCAGGAAGCACAGAGAGTGCCAAACAAGATGAACCTAAAGAGGTCCACACCAAGACACATCATCATGAAAATACCAAAGGTTAAAGACAAAGAGAGAATCTTAGAAGCAGCAAGAGAAAAGCAGTTCGTTACCTACAAAGGAGCTCTCATAAGACTATCAGCTGATTTCTCAAGAGAACTTGGCAGGCCAGAAAGGAGTGGCAAGAGATATTCAAGGTGATGGAAAGCAAGGACCTACAACCAAGATTACTCTATCCTGCAAAGCTATCATTTAGAATCGATGGACATATCAAGAGTTCCCCAGACAAGATAAAGCTAAAGGAGTTCATCACCACCAAACCAGGATTATATGAAATGTTGAAGGGTCTTCTTGAAGGAGAAGAACAAAAATATGAACAATAAAATGGCAATTAATACATATCTATCAACAATTGAATCTACAAATAAAATGAGCAAGCAGAACAGAAACAGACTCATAGATACAGAGAACTTTTTGTTGCTTGCTAGATGGGCAGGGGCTGGGGGGATGGGTGAAAAAGATGAAGGAATTAAGAAGTACAAATTGGTTGTTAGACTGAATAACCTCAAAGGGAAGGGGGGAGGGAGGGCAGGATGAGATATCCCAAATAACTTATATGCATATATGCATAACAAATGGACTCCAACAATAGTGTGGGGAAGGTAGGAGGGGGGTGGGATTGGGGAGGAGGGGGTCAATGGGGAAAAAGTGGGGGACATCTGTAACACATTCAACAATAAAGATAAGTTATAAAAAAAATAATAAAAAAAGAATTATGGCCACATAAGCACCATTAACAATAGCTAAGATCTAGAAACAGCCCAAGTGTCCATCAGTAGACGAGTGGATAAAAAATTTGTGGTACATATACACAATGGGATACTATGCAGCTGAAAGGAAGGAAGATCTCTTACCTTTTGAGACGACATAGAGGGACCTGGAGAGTATTATGGTAAGCAAAATAAGCCAGTCTGAGAAAGACAAGTACCACATGATCTCACTTATTTGTGAAACATAATGAACAAAATAAGCTGTTGATCAAAAGAGATCCAGAATCATGGAAGTAGGGAACAGACTGACAAACTTCAGAGGGAAGGGAGTGGGAGGGGAGGGAAGAGATAAACCAAAGAACTTATATACATACAAGCATAACCAATGGACAAAGACAACAATACTGTGAAGGGGGGTACAGGAGCATGGAGGAGGGTATAAATGGGGGAAAAAGAGAAACATCTGTAACAAAAATAAATTAATTTAAAAATTAAATAAAATAAAGAAAAAAATAATTATGGCTGCATAATAGCATGTATATTATATAAAACTTGACAATTCAGAAATGGTAGTAAAACAAACCAGATTTAGGAGATAACAAGGACTTGTAGAAAGACAAGGTAAAAAGCTAGGTTAAGGCCCTGGCTGGTTTGGCTCAGCAGTTAAAGCACCAGCCTGCGGACCAGAGAGTCCTGGGTTCGGTTCCCGCTAAGGGCACGTACCTCAGTTTCAGTTTGTCCCCAGCCCCGGTTGGGGTCGTGTGGGTGGCAGCCAGTCGATGTGTATCTCTTACATTGATGTTTCTCTCTGTCTCTCTTCCTCCCTCTCTCCCTCCTGCTCTATCTGAAGATAAATGCAAAAATGTCCTCGGGTGAGGATAAAAAAAAAAGCTAGGGTAAGTATACTAATTTTTAAAATCTTGTAGTGAGTGAGGGGTCAACAGACTCTGTTCATAGCTGATAAATCAAGTATTAGATGGATAAATATTTTAAGGACACAAAGGTAACAACTAGACTAATTGTGATAATGAAACCAAACCAAACCAAAAATCCTATGTTAGAGGAGATGGAGGATGTACAAACGTATTTACCTCTTCATAATTTATAGAAAGGAGTTAATAAATTATATGTGAATAAACTTAAAATCTATTTTAAAATTTTGCCAACTCACTAATCTGTATTCTATATATATATATATATATATATATATATATATATATATATATATATATTTATATATCTTTTCCTCCAATTTGAAAAAAAAATCTTAATTATCTTTTCTCTTCTCCATGATTCTTTAAAGAGTACTGGAATGATTCTGTGACCACATCTGCCAGGTTTTTTTTAGTGTCTTTGGATAGTCTTCACCTAGATCTGGAGATCTGAACTCCTAAATCAGACAAGGACAAAAATCTTGATTTTACTGCATTAATGTTTTATTCCTATCAAATTCAAGTTAGTTTATTGTGTTTTTTTAATCTTTCCCATTTTTCTTTTTTTTTTTAAATTTTTAAATCGATTTTAGAGAGAGAAAAAGGGAGAGGGAGAGAGAGATAGAAACATTGATGAGAGAACGAACATCGATTGGCTGCCACCTGCATGCCGCCCACTGGGGATCAGGCCCACAACCTAGGCATATGCCCTGACAGGGAATCGAACCAATGACCTCTTGGTGCATGGGTTGACGTTCAACCACAGAGCCACAGTGGCTGGGCTCTCCCTTTTTCCTTCCTTCCTATTTGTCCACCAACCCAAGTAATATTTGTTCAGTTTTACTATGAGTCAAATGCTGTACAAGGATGCTGACAAGTCAGAAAGATGATGCAGACACACCTCTGCTTTCAAGAAGTGCAGTCTATGGAGGAGGCAAATAACTCTAATACAAATATGCTTTTAATATCAAGAGCAATCTCCCCACCCCACCCCAACCCAAGTACAGCTAAGGCTATCTTGATGATTCTGAAAAGGGTCTATAAAGAAAACAGTATTTTCTCTGGGTCTTGAAGAATGAGTAGGTCTTCACCAGTCAGGAAAAAAAAAAAAAATTCCAGATAGAGAGGAAAAAAAAAACAACAACACACAAGCAAAGACACAGAAGGAGTGATGATCACTTTGGCTTGACTGTAATGGGAACATACTGGAAAGTGAGGGACAAAGGTGTCCCTAGAGATTGTTCTCTGGCTTGAAAATAGAGCCCACTCTTCTGGTTGACTTTGTAAATACAAAAGGTTCCCCTTGAGTCTACCAGTATCACAGTTAGGTTTTGTCCCTTACCACAAGATATCAACCATCTATGATACCTACCCTCTTTTCTTTGCCCCCAACAAACACTCCACATTGCCAAGAAGCACTCCAGTTGAGAACTGGATTGATGACCCCAGTGAATAGCATACAGCCCTGGCCAGTTCCCACAGGCTGTAGGCTGCCCACTCCTGGTTCCAATACTGTTCTCTCAGGGAGTGCTTCCCAGCCCCTGCCCTTGCTGTATCTCACCTTCATCTCCGGGGCCTCTGGCACCTTCTTGCCTTCCCAAGCCCAACTCCGCTTGGTGAAGTAGTTGACAGTGGCAAATTCAATCAGTGCAGAAAATACAAAGGCATAACAGACGGCTATGAACCAATCCATGGCCGTCGCGTATGCCACTTTAGGTAAGGAGTTTCTGGCACTGATACTCAGGGTGGTCATGGTGAGAACAGTGGTGACACCTGGGGAGAGAGAAAATAAGAACCCAGTTGCCACTCAAAGATGTTTAGAGCATATTTGATAAGATCATCTACTTAAAAAGAGGATCTTTACCCCACTCAAACAGCCCCTTTAAAGTGAAAAACAGAATGTCAAAGTAGGATGGTTCTACCTAGTAACCACCCCATCCCAATTCTCACAGTAGTAGGGATCTCCAGTACAACATTTCTAAAAGTTGTCCTCTAGCCTCTGCTTAAACATTTGCTTTGAAGAGTAGGTTACATATTTTTGTAAGAGAGCATTTTAGAGAAAACTTACCTTATGAGCTGAACCTGCCTTCCTCTATCTCCTAGTCCACTGACTGATATCAGAGTTCTTTCTCTGGCAACACAGGAAAGAGAAGCCTGTTCCCTTCTCTCCAGGACAGGCCTTTAAAGACTTGGAGAGGGTCACTATGGTTCCTCGTGAATCTGTTTATTTCCGGAATGAACATGGCCAGTTCCTTCTCTTGTTTCTCCTACTCTCTCATTCTGGCAATTCTCTTCTAAACAGCCCAGAACTGAGCCCAAGACTAAAGACATGGTCTGAGATCAGTAGGATATTCACTTCCATTACTGTGGATACTATTCTCCTTATAATGCAACAAACTATTGTGGAAAATGGTTCCTTAGTTGCATTACAGTCTAGGTCCTATTAAGTCTCATGGACAACCAAAGCTATCCCAATATTTATTTCTTGTAAGTTTTTGCCAAACCAGAACTCGCTTTTAGATCAATTGATTATTTTTCTTGGAGGTTTTATTAACCTAAATTAAAGATTTTCCTTTATTCACTTTAAAATTCTATTTATTTTTTTCTAATCTGTTCAAATTTTAGCTATACATTTGAGCCCTATAGTGTTGTGGTTAACAATATGAACTTTAGAGTCAGAATGAAATGGACTGGAAATCTGACAATCCCACTTACTAGAAATATTACCTTGAACAAGGTGTTTTACCCACTCAGCTTCAGTTTTATCATGTGTAAAATGTGTGTGATGATACCAGATTCTGAGATTTGTGGGGGATCCAGTGATATGATGTTTACAAAGCCCATAGCACAATATCTGGCACATGGTAATCACTCAATAAGTAGTTGCTTGTATAATTAACATCACCCTTAATTTTACTGTTATTATAGTATTCTAGTCTCAAGTACCTACACTAGAAGTTAGAAGTCCTGAGTTCTGTCACTTACTTGCTTTTTATCTTGGGCAATTTCCTTAATTTCCCTGTACCTTCATTCTCCTCGTCTGAATATTCCCTACAGTCTTGATTCCCCAGAATGGTGACAAGGCAGTCGCTGTGCCCCAAATCATCCAGACTTAGGGAAGGGGGAATAGTCAGAATCTCTGAGTGTTGGCATGCTCAAAAGGATGGGAATGTGAGCCTCTTGAGCTAGATCAAATAGGGCATGGAAGGAAGTCTTAATGTGGTGAAAGATGTTATATAAAAAAAGCAAGCAGATAAGGCCTATTAACTAGCAACTCCACACAGAGAGTCAGCCATGCGTGCTATAGCCTCTGGGGCCTCCTCTCATATCTTCCCTCTCTGAGTACCTTACTAATACATTTGCTACATTAATGAAAATTCAGACTGGAAAAGACAGTAGTTTTAACAGAAATGCCCTAAAGTAACAACTCTGAACAAATTTGGCAGAGAGCCATCTTTTCAAGAATCAGTCACATAGCTGGTACCTATTAACAAACTATCTGAATTTGTAGCCTTATAAGCGCTGAGAATGGACCCAAGGTTCAGTGACCCACTGATCACACCGAGCAAGGAGTAATTCATGGGAGAAACAAGTTACTTCATTTATGGTTATTACCATATGCAGTTGTCCACCCTTGGCACATTCATGGCATTGTGCCAATGCATGGATGAAGAGAACTACGCTGAAACACAAGTGTTTCTGTGCCATATCTTAGTAGAGACTTTTAGAGCTTTAGCCTCTAGGGCTTAATTAGAACTGTCATCTTCTGAAGAGCTCTTAGCTACTCAAAGCTGGTAGCATCCTCAATAAAGCATTTGGTATACTTCATGGATGGTCAAAGAGGTTTGGCATTTCAAAAGAGATCCAGGCCAGTCACCCAGCGCTTGTCTTTCAAGACTCTTCTATAAAGTACTTTTGTGACTGCCCTGCCTCACTTCCTTTCAGCACTTCTACAAGTCTAGTACAGTCATTCCTCGCCACTTCGTGCTTCTTCGACTTTCGTGGCTTCACTCTATTGTGGTTTTTTCTTTACGTTTGAAAAACTGCGATAGAGTGAAGCCGCAGAAGAGTGAAGCCGTGAAAGTCGAAGCAAGAAGTGGCAAGGGATGACTAAACCAAACCAGGAGTTGTGTGACATCAGGGACCATGGGTAATGTCTCTATTTCCTCAACCCCAAACACAACAGAGTAGGCCCCTAGTGCATGTGTAATAAGTGGAACTGCTCTGCCCAGCCTACAGCCTGTGGACTGCACCGCATTTTCTCCCATCAGAGTGAATAATGTACTTTTTAATTGTAACTATAATGTTATTATCAATAATATAGTTCTTATTCTCTTCTTTTCCCCAACATTAACTGTCTATTCTGTGTCTTGCAGAGTTAAGTCCTAGGGACACAAAAATTAAAACATTTCAGACTAGAGCATTTAAAATGAGTACTCACTCACCCTAGGAGATAATCAAAATTTCATACTTCATAAACCTATTGAGCTCAGATACCACCACAAGGGCAAGCCTTTTTGTTAGTTCATTGTCAATCAGGTTTAATCTGTTTTACAAGGTACATTACTAAATATGACTCAGTGCCCCATTCCTTCTCTACAACACTTTTCTCCTAAACTCTTCTAACTTCCCAACTCTGCTGCTCTATGACAAGCAAATTCACCTATCATTTCAAACTATTCTTTGAATGCACATTCCTCTTTTGATCTTAACTGAAACCTGACTCTCCTATTGTATATACCATTTTAGTTCTCAAAAGGTGGCTGATCATTCAGAGTCAAAAGCTCAAGTGGTAGAGGTCCATATTTTCCTTGATCTCTATTACTTCTTAGTCCATTACACTATCATAATAATGTGGTAATCTGTGCTCCTGTGATATTTCTGCTATCTGGTGATATCCCCCTCTTTTTTTCCTTTTCATTGAATTTATTGAGGTGGCATTGGTTAACAAAATTGTACAGGTTTCAGGTGCTCAATTCCACACTATATTGTGTGTTCATCATCCCAAGTCAAGTCTTCTTCCATCACCATTTATCCCTATACCCTCTCTCATAAATATCATCTATAGAATACTTCCATTACCTCAAAGATGCCTTTCAGACCATTTCAGCCCTTCCTTGGCCCCAGGTTATCACCTCATTCATTTTTAATGCCCTGTTCTGCTTTTTCACTATGGATTAGATCCCCCCCCCCAGCATTTCATATAAATATCATACAGTATGTATTCATTTATGTCTGGCTTTCTCCACTCAGCATAATATTCTTTATGTTCTTTCATGTGGTTGTATCTATCTTTAGTTCATTCCTGTTCATTTCAGAATAGTATTCCATTTTATGTTTATCTTATTGTATATTTATTCATCTATTAATGGACATCTGGACTGTTTCCAGAGTTCAACTATTTTGATTAAGCTTCTGGGAAGATTTACATACCAGTCTTTGTGTCAGCATATGCTTTCATTTCTCTTGGTAAACACCTAGGGATGGAACTGCATAATTATATAATAAGCATATGTTTAACTTTATATGAGACTGCCAAATGGTTTTTTAAACATTCCCATCAGATGTATGAGAGTTTTAGTCAGCATACATCTTTGACTTATGAAAATTAAATATTAATTTGTACTTTTACACATTTCTCTGACAATGAAAGCCCTTAGAATATTTTATCTTCGTGTCCCCATCTCAACTTATATAGATTATATTATGGTCTAATCTTTTATTCTAAATATATTGTATATCCAATAAGCCACTGTTATCATTTAATATATTCAATAGTCATTTATTTTTTAAATATGTTTTTATTGATTGTTAGAGAGGAAGAAAAAGGGAGAGGGAGATAGAAATATCAATGAGAGAGAAACATTGATTGGCTGCCTCCTGCACACACCCTACTGGGGATTGAGCCTGCAACCCTGGTATGTGTCCTGATAGGGAATTCAACCTGCGACCTCTTAGTGCATGGGTTGATGCTCAATCACTGAGTCATACTGGCTGGGTGTAATACATTCAACAGTCATTTAGTATTACCCATATATTTATTACTTTCATGCTTTTAAGATGCATCTTAAACCTTCCTACTGAGATAATTTTCCTTTTGTTTGAAGATCTCCTTTTAGTGAGGATTTGATGACAATGCATTTTTAGTGTTGATTTTTTTGCTCTGAAAGTGTCTTTATTGTTTCTGTTGAAGTCAGCTGATAGTCTATTTATTACGACTTTAAAGGCAATGTACTTTTTTCACCAGGCTATTTTTAAGATTTTTCTCTTTGGTTTTTGTTTTTATAAAATTCACTATAATGTGTCTCTGTTTGTTTGTCTTTTAATTTATCATACTCAGGTTCATAAGGCTTCATGTAATTGTGCCTTTATGTCTTTCATCAGACCTGGACAGCATTCAGCCATTATCTCTTCTGTACTATTCTCTCATGTCTGAGATTCCAATTACTCTATGTTAGACTTTCTCAATAAATCACATACTGTTTCTCTCTCTTATGTATTTTACACATTTTTGACTTTCTGGGCCTTCCTCTAGATATTATCTTCTAGTTCATGGGTTCTCACTTCAACAGTATCTAAACCACTGAGTTTTGCCTTTTTTCCAGTTATAGCATTTCCAATGTGCTGGCTCTCTTATGCATGCTCAACCCCATACACCATTTATATGATGAAATTCTCATGTTTCTTTCATCTACTTAAACATAGTCATCATAGCTATTTGAAAGTTTGAATATTTCAAATACCTATAGTCCCAAATAAAATATATTTGTATTTTAAATTGGATTATAATTTATATACAATAAAAATAGTTTGTACATTTCATGCCAAGCTGGTGTGGCTCAGTGGTTGAGTGTTGACCCATGCACCAAGAGGTTGCCAGTTCGATTCCCGGTCAGGGCACATGGCTAGGTTGTGGGCCCAATCCCCAGTGAGGGGAATGCAGGAGGTGGCCAATCAATGTTCTCTCTCATAGATATTTCTATCTCTCTCTCCCTCTCCCTTCCTCTCTTTCTAAAAATCAATGAAGAAAAAAAATAAAAGAAATAGTTTGTACATTTCAAAGTGTTAGGGCAAATGTATACAATTGTATAACCACTACTCAATAAGATATAGAATACTGTACCATATTAGCAAGTTCTCTTATATCCATTTCAGTCAACCCACCACTCCAGAAGGAAGCTCTGCTTTGCTTTCGAACACCATATCTTAGTTTTGCCTGTTTGGAAATTTCTTATAAATAAAATAACATATTTTGTACTATGTAGTGTCTGACTTCTTAGTTTGACATAATTCTTAAGATTCATCTATATTATTATGTGAATCAATAATCATTACTCCATTGTATGAATACGCTAAAATATATTCACCCATTCATTTGTAGATATACATTTGGATATTTTCTGATTTGTGACTTTTAGAAATAAAGCAGTTATGAACATTCTTGTATAAGCATTTTATGGATATATATTTTCATTTCACTTGGGTATATACCTAGGAGTGAAATACCTATATTTTAGGGTAAATGTACTTTTTACTTTATAAGAAATAGCCAAACTGTTTTTCTTAAGTAGTTGTATCATTTTACATCCTCACCAATAGTGTATTAGAGTTCTAATTGCTCCTTGACCTCACAAATATTTGGAATTGTCAGTCTTAGTAATTTTGGCCATTCAGTGTTTATAAAGTAATGTCTCCACAAGGTTTTACTTTGCATTTCCCTGATATAAAATGATGTTAACTATCTTTTCATATGTTTATGGGCATTTACATATTTTCTTGTTGAAGTGTCTATTCATGTGTTTTTCCAATATTTAAAACTGGATTATTTGTATTTTATTATTTAATCGAAGGAGCTCTTTACATTTGTGGAATAGATGCTTTGTCAGATCTGTATACATATAAAATATAGTCTCCCAGTCTATGGTTTACCTTTTCATTTTCTTAACGTTATGCTTTGATGAGTGGAAACTTATAATTTTGGTGAAGTCCAATTTATTCTTTTTTCTTCACTGTTATTACTTTTTTATGCATTAAGGAATTTTTGCCTTCCAAAGTTTGCAAATATATTGTTTTATATTTAGTTCTAAGAGCATTATATTTTTAGCTTTTATATTTAAGACCATGATCAATCTCAAATTAATTCTCTGCATTGCCATCGCTGTCATAAATCAAGTTTTCATATACATGACTCTGTTTATACTCTCTCTATGGCATTTCATTTATTTATTCTTCTTTTACCTTGTGCCAGTAACACATTGTCTTAATAATTATAGCTTTTTAACAATTTTTGACATTTTGCAGGGCATGTCCCTGCACTCTGTTCTTCTTCTGTAGGAGGTTATTGGCTATTCTTGGCTCTTTGTTCTTACATAAAAATTCTGCAATCACTTTTTAAATTAATATTTTATCTTGGAGGTTCACATCAATAGTTAGTATAAATATGAACTCTAAATTCACATGAGGCTACGTTTGATTTAAAAAATAAAACTTTAAGGAATCCAGTATTTTACACAGCCCAGGCCAAAACAGACATGCTTCCTTATTTTCTCCCTGCACTGATTATTATATTTTTCTAGTGCTCTTTTGCATTGAGGGCATAACCCTTCAATAGTATTAGATTTATGGGATGAATTCTTGTATTTGTTTCTTATGGCTGCTGTTAACTAATTACCACAAATTTAGTGGCTTAAAACAACACAGATATATCCTCTTCTAGTTCTGGAGGTCAGAAGTCAGTTTTACTGGGTTAAAGTCAAAGTGTCAACAGGGCTTCACTCCCTTTGGAGGTTCTAGAGGGAGAATCTATTGCTTTTCCCAGTTTCTGAAGCAGCACTACTTGGCTCATAGGTCCCCTCCTCCAATAGCATAGCATCTTCAAATCTCTCCTGCTTCCTTCATTGCATTGTCTTCTGCTCTGTAGTCAAGTATCCGCCTGATTACTCTTTTTTAAATTAAATCTTTATTGTAGAGAGTATTACGGATGTCCCCCTTCTCCCTGCCCCCCTCCTCCCAGTTCCCATACTGCCCCAGGCCTTCAGCACTCTATTGTCTGTGTTCATGGGTTATGCATATTTGCATGTAAGTTCCTTGGTTAATCTCTTCCCACCCACCCCCACCCCCTTTCCCTCTGAGGTTTGTTACTCTGTTCCATGTTTCCATGCCTCTAGTTCTATTTTATTCATCAGTTTATTTTGTTCATTAGAATCCACATATAAGTGAGATCATGTGATACTTGCCTTTCCCTGACTGGCTTATTTCGTTTAACATAATACTCTTCAGGTCCCTGCATGCTGTCTCAACGGGTAACAGATCCTTCTTTTTTACAACTGCATAGTATTCCATTGCATATATGTACCACAGCTTTTTTATCTACTCATCTAGTGATGGGCAATTGGGCTGTTTCCAGATCTTAACCATTTTGAATAGTGCTGCTATGAATATAGGGGGTGCCTATATTCTTTCTGATTGATGTTTTAGGCTTCTTAGGATATATTCCTAGGAGTGGGATTACTGGGTCAAATGGCAGATCAATTTTTAAGTTTTTGAGGAAAATCCATATTGTTTACCACAGTGGCTGTACCAGTAGACAATCCTACCATCAGTGTACTAGGGTTCCCTTTTCTCTACATCTTCACCAGCACCTACTGTTTGTTGATTTATTGATGGTAGCCATGCTGGTTGGTGTGAGGTGGTATCTCATTGTCATTTCAACTTGCATCTCTCTGATGATTAGTGACTTTGAGCATTTTTTTATATGTCTCTTGACCATTTGTATGTCCTGTTTGGAGAAGTATCTATGCAGGCCTCTGCCTATTTTTAATTGGATTATTTGTCTTCCTTTTGTTGAGTTGTGTGAGTACTTTATATATTTTAGAAATTTACCCCTTATCAGATGTATCATTGGCAAATATGTTCTCCCAAACAGTGGGTTTCCTCTTCATTTTGATGCTGGTTTCTTTTGCTGTGCAGAAGTTTTTTTAGTTTGATGTAATCCTATTTGTTTGTTTTTTTCTCCTTTGTTTCTCTTGCCCTAGGCGATGTATCCGTGAAAATTCTGCTATGTGAGATGTCTACAATTTTGCTGCCTATGTTTTCTTCTAGGATTTTTATGGTTTACAACTTACATTTAAGTCTTTTATCTATTTTGATTTTATTCTTGTGTATGGTGTAAATTGATAAGGACACTTGTGATTGTGTTTAGAGTCCATCTGGATAATCCAGGATAATCTCCCCATCTCGATATCCTTAATTTAGCTCACATTTACAGTCTCTTTTGCCACATAAGTTAATACTCACAGGATCCAGGGATTAGGACTTGAATAACTTTGGGGATCATTATTCAGCCTACCACAATCCTAATTCTAACATTTAACTTCACTCAGGCTCAAAGCCTTTCTTGTGTAACCTTAAAACTCATACTCTTATCAAAACTGGTAGTCCATCAACCCAACTTTTCTGCTACAACAGTATCAGCTCATGTGATTAATACTCCAGTTTTCAGTTCTTTATAATATATGTGTCCCTGAGTATTTCCTTTAATTTCTTATGAGCTCAGATATTTAAAAAAAGATGTTTTCTGTGTTTCAGCTAGCTTTTCTAGGATTTTGTACAGAAAAATTTTTCAGAGGATTTAGTTTCGTATATTTTCAAAAATGAACATCATTAATCTACTCCTGTATAGATTTCTGTTCTCTCCACTTCACTAGAACTGTTCTTTCCAAATCACTAACAACCAAACATATCACCATACCCAACAGACACTTTCTATTTGCATCTTACCTAAACACACAGCAGAATTCACCCCAGATGATTATTCCCTGCTTCTTGAAATGCTTTTGCTCTCCTGACTTCCACAATATCAATCTTTCTACTTTACTTTTTCCTAATTTGTGGGTTATTCTTTCTCTTTCTCCACTGCTATCTCCTCCTCTATCCAACCTAAAATGCTGCTTCTTTCTGAAATATAATTTATTATTTAACCACACTGTAAAGCTTCAGGATATTGGCAAGAAATATTGGCCTTCTGTGTGAGTATGCAGCACATGCAAGTACATGACTCACAGCCACCATACCATGGAGGCAGTTTAGTAGACTAAAATAGTTAATTAATATTTATCTCCTAAAAAATCTCACAGTGGGAAAAACAGACAGAAAATGTTTTATATGCTGCAAGCCTCCCAGGGAAAAGTGTTAATAATATGCAAGTCTTTCCCTAGACAGCAGGAAATTCATATTGAAGAAAATGTTTCTGATTGCAGGTACTACTGAAAAACCCTTTAAACTCTGTGTGTAGCCTTTACTAAATATCAGATAATTTGTACTTTCAAAAAGGCTAGAGGAGAAACAGCAAAGTTATATGTACATACAAAAAATGGGTTATAAAAATGCTCCCAATCCACCTATCTGTTGTAAGCTTAGTTTCCTACCCTTCACCTTCTCGAACTCTGTCCATTAATTTCCTCTTTTTCACTCAACTCTCCAACCCTCCCAAGATTCTGGAGAAAACCTGACTGAGACAAAATTTTAGTAACCTTACTAGTTCAAAACTCTTCTTATTCCTACTTCCTTGTTAAGAATCCAGTTACCTGAAATACCAGGATCCAATGACTCCGTTACTAATGCTGGGCTAAGGTGTTGCTCCCATTATCTCCAGTAATGGTTCTTCTACCTCCTTATGCCTACTCTGAGTGGCCATTATAAGACTTTGGAAATGTCTCCCCCCTCATTCCATAAAACACCACTTACCAAAGACCGTGCGGGCAGGGACAGACTCTCTGTTAAGCCAGAAAGACACTTGTGACAGAATGACAGTCATGATACATGGCAAGTAGGTCTGAATCACAAAGTAGCCAATTTTTCGCTTGAGATGGAAGTGGGTTGTCATGACAACATATTCTCCTGGAAAGAGAATAAAATTAGGTAGTATGTAGCCAAAGAAACATTGTTGGATTGAGGTGGGTTCCAATTCAGTTCACAAAGCTTCTTAACCTTATATTCAAAATAAAATATCCCGGCATCACCCAAGTCCAAGAAATCAGATCTCATGAAGTAGTGAGGGCTTTTTTTTTTTTTTTTTTTTTTTTTTTTTTTTTTTTTGCGGGGGACAGTGGTGAAAATATATACTAACAGTGTACCAACACAGCTTCCTCAGAGCAATTCTGATACAAAGTCATTCAAATAAATTAGTGTCCTTATTTACATAAATTTAATAAGAAATAATATTTTCTACAGCATTTGGTATGTGATTGGCACTCTTCTGGAACTTTCACATCCTTAGAATACTTAATCTTTACAACAACCCTACGAAGTAGGCACTATTGTTATCTTCATTTGATACAACAAACTGAAGTAAAGAGAGATTGAGCAACTTGCACAAGGTTACCCAGCTAGTAAGTAGTGGGATCAAAAATCGAGGTCTGATGGGTTGGTTCCACAGTTTATACTTTCTAACCACTATGCTCTGCTGTTCAAATGGATTTATTAGGTTACAACCAAAAGTTCACATAGCAGAATGTAGGTTGGCCTATGTCACCCCACTCCAAAATAAGAGTGAATACTTGTTAAGATCTTACTATGTGCCAAAAAACTTTGAATGTTTTTGGAGTATTTACTGTATACCCTCCCAATAACCTTGTAAGGAAGATACTAATTATTAACCCATGTTGTTAAATTCAGTAGTTAATTATCACTATCTTTGTCAGAAACATTTTACACAGCTAAACACTCTTATCTTCCTGGAATGACTCTCTTCACCACATTTCTAGGCCATGATGCTCTTCTGGTTTCCCTCCTACCTCATTACTCTCCATTTTCCTTTAAATGTCTAAGCACTTGAGGATGTCAGGAATTGTACTCTTTTCTGTCTCACTCATTGCCTTTGCATTCTCAGTCTGTATGTTTAAATAATACCTTAAACTCTGATAAATCCCCAGCGTATATCTTCTGACTGGGCTTCCTATTTGTTATGGGTTGAATTGTGTCTCCTGGAAAGATAGGGTAAAGTTCTAACCCTGAGTACCTCAGAATATGACCTTATTTATAAATAGGGTTGTTGCAGATATAATTAGTTAAGATGAGGTCATATTGGAGTAGGATGGGCTGTAATCCACTATGACAAATACTCTTATAAAGAGAGAGACACACAGGGTGATGCGTGATGACATGTGATGACATGTGATGACAGAGGCAGAGATTGGAGTGATAAATCCATTAGACAGGGAATGCCAAAGATTTCCATCAACCTTCAGAAACTAGGAGACAAAGGCACAGAACAGATTCTTCTTCAGAACCTCCAAAAGGAACCAACACTGCCAACACCTTGTTTCAGACTTCTAGTCTCCAAAACTGAGAGACAATAAATTTCTAATGTTTTCAGCCACCCAGTTTGTGGTGCTTTGATACAGAGACCTAGGGTTTCCTACACTACTCTAGACCTGTGTATTAGATTACCTATTAGACATCACCTCTTGGGGATCTAATAGGTATCCTGACCTAAGATGTCCAAGTTGTAGCTTTTACTGCCCCCATCTTCCACTCCCTCCTACTGGCTCCTCCAACAGATTTTTCCCATCTCAGTAAATGGTAGCTATCAGGAGCACAGGCCAAAATAAAATTCTTCAAAAAATTTAGCATCATCATTGATTTTTTTCTCTCTCCCTCCCTTCCTCCCTCCCTCCCTTGTATATGCCTTCATGTGTGTGCATGCACACACACACACAATCAATCAATCAATCAACAAACCTTGACAGTTCTTTCTCTGAATACTGTACATCCATAATTTGACCATTTCTCACCACCTGTATCACTAACACTCTCATCTAAATTACTAGAGTACTGTAAAAGCTTTCTAACTGTTCTTGCTCTCTTTGATGAATTCTTTGCATAGTAGCTAAAATGACTGTATTAAAACATAAGTCAGATTTGGTCTTTCTTTTGTTCAAGACTCCCATCTCTCACAGAGTAAATGCCTAATTCCCTTAAATGGTCCCCAAAGATCCATGCAGTCTGACTGCTCTATAACCTTTCTTGTCAGAGATTCTTATTTTTCACCTCTGTCCTTGCACCCACATTTGGTTTTGGCAGGGCTCCCAAATGAGGCAGTTTCCCACTTTTCCTACTCACCTTCTACCTAAGTGGAGGAAGTACCATCTGGTTATCCAAAGCTCAATTTACAATACATATTGTGTGTGTGTTCACAATCTACCTTGTTTATGTGAACATGAAAAATATAAGGCTTATTTTTAATTTAGCATAGAATTCTCATTAAAAAAATTGTGGAATGTGTCCATTATAACTTTGGAGCTTCTCTCTTTTCTATCTCTCTGTTTCTTTTTCAATCTTTTTGTGTCTTTGTTCCACACCGCCTCCCACTCTCTCTTTCTCCCTCTCAACCTCTTTTCTGTCTGTGTCCACTTCTATTAATTTGTCTCCCTGTCTTTCCCTTCACTCTCTTTCTCCACTGAGAAGGCATTGAGGATTTATTTTTAATAACAGTCGAACTATGATTAGCCTGGGCAATTTTCCCCCTTCCCCATCTTAGTCTCACACCCCTAAACTGTCTATTGATCTATAACTCCTCATCTGAAATATTTAATACATAAAAAAAATATATAGTAAATATTCTTAATAAATTTGTTATATTCTGTAGATATGAAAGGCAAAGCAAGTGGGTTTCGCAAAATCTTATCAAATTATTCATTTGTTTTAAATAACTGAATGTATTTTATTCAATTCACTCCTTTTATATCCTTCTTTTCTTCAATTTCTGTCTTTCTATCTCTCTTTCAAAGAAATAAAGAGTGTGACTAAGATCAGCTAGATGATGGAATAGGACATACTGGCTCTAGTACCTAATCACAAAAATATGGATTAGCAACTATCCACAGAAAAGAATGCCTTTTTGAAAATACCAGAACCTGGAAGTAAGACTGAAGTACCCCCTTGGAGTATAAAACAAAGCCACATTAAAAGGGTAAGAGAAGTAGTTTCACTTTGTTGCCTTCTTATCCCCCACTTCCCACCCCAGACCAGCTCAGTGCAGCGCCTAGAGGGTTCCTCTGGGTCTACAGTTTATCCAGTGGGGAAATGAGAGTGAATGAGGGAAATATGCTTCCAGCGTTCTGGGGCATTCCTCTGGAGGCCCACTTCTATCTAGTTTCTTGGGGCACACTGGAGCAAATGGCAGGGCTAAACCACTTACAGTCAGCAAAGAACAAAGAAGGGGAGGCAGGGGAACTTACAGCCATCAGTGCGCAGATTGATGGTGGTACCAAGTCCCAGCCAGCAATCTCTTCTGATGAGAGTCCAGCAGTCTGCCCTGCCTGTTTAGAAACCCAACCTCTGAGAGCAGCCTTCCGCTCTGGCAACCAAATAAGTACAGATAGAGGCCCTGCCCAGCAGCAGAGCTCTGGCCAACAGCAAAACTCCAGCAGAGGCCTTGCCCAATGGTGGAGGGCCAATCAAAAGGGTCACACTCCCTGGTGTCCTGAAGCAGTCACAGGGCGATCTGCGGTGTTAAAACCTGCCAGCTGCACAGCCTAGTGGTGGTGGTGCACCCGCCCACCAACCATACCACTCCTGGGAATCAAAATGGTGAAGGGATTAAGCAAAGTAAAGGGGGGTGGGGGAAAGTAGAAGAGGGTACTGGGGGGATAAATGGCAATGGAAGGATAAATGGGTGGTGAACACACAATACAATATACAGATGATGTATTATAGAATTGTATACCTGAAACCTATATAATTTTATTAACCAATGTCACCCCAATAAATTCAATAAAAATGAAAACGAAAACCTACTGGCTGCGTGACCTGGGAGTAGTAGCTCCTCTGCCCACTGAAGGCGATTCTTGGGGATCAAAATCTTCCTTCAGCAGAGTGTGGGGACGGCAGTGACCCTGTCCGCTAACACGGTGATCCCGGGGAGTCAAAACCGTCTGGTTGCCAATCCTCAGGGTGGCGACACCACCTGTCACCCACACCACCCGTACACCAACAAAGCGACCCTGGCGTCAGAGCCCCTGGCTATGCAGCCTAGGGGAAGCAGTGACTCATATCTTCAGATGTGATGACCCTGCCTGCCCACAAGGCGATCCCTAGGAAACAAAACTCACTCACCACCAGGCCTAGGGGCAGTAGCGCCCTGCACACCACCCATACATCAACAGTGTGATCCCTAGGGATCAAAACCACTGGCTGTGCATCCTGGGGGTGGCGCCATCCCCTTTAACTCCTGCTACCCAGAAGGTGATCCCAGGGTAACAAATCATGATAACCACGCAGCCTAGGTGCGGCAGCTCTGGGAGTCATACCTGCAGGCTGCGCAGCCAGGGGGTGGGGGTGGGGGGCGGGGAAGAGCGCAACGTTGCTAGTCAACACAGTGACCCCTGAGAGCCAAAATCCGCTGGCCACGTGCCTTAAGGGCAGCAAGGCCACCCATTGATTGCAGACAAGGCTCCTCCCTGAGGAACAAAACATGCCAGACAAGCCAGTGGAGCTGCTGCATACACGGCAACTCCTGGGAGTCAAATCCACTGGCTTCACAGCCTGGGAGTGGCAGTGAACCCTGTGTGCAGACAGGGAAACCCCATTTACTAACACAATGACCCCCTGGGAGTCAAAACCCAACGGCCTTGCGGCCTTGGAACAGTAATGCCACCCACCTGCAGTAGACAAGGCAATTCCCTGGGGAACAAAGCATGCATGAACATGCTGCCTGGGGCAGTAGTACACCTGCCTGCCAAAAAAGGCAACTCCTGGGTGTCAAAATCCACCAGCCACGCAGCCTAGGGGTGGCAGCTCCACTGTCCTTCCACAAGGTGATCCCTGGGGATCAAAACCAGCAGGCCACTCAGCCTCGGGGGTGGTGACCCCCCCACCACCACACATAAGGTGATCTCTGGGGAACAAATCCTGCTGTCGGGCTGTGATGCCCCTCTCTTCCACCGGCAGACAACGCTATCCCTGGTAAATAAAACTAGCTGGCTACACAGCCTGTGGGTGGTGATATCCCCATCCTCTGACAAGGTGTTCCTTGGGGGTCAAAACATTTGGGCAGCCCAGCCTGGGGTGGCTCCTGGGAGTCAATACCCTCTGGCCTTGGGGACTGAGGGAAGCATCACTCCCCTTCTGCAGACATGGTGACTCCTGGGGGTCAAAACCCACAGGCAGCAGTACCCCCAACCACCAGAAGAGCCCAAGGCCAGGACATTGTGCTACTTGAGGGGCTTTCACCACCAGAAGAGCCCAAGGCCAGGACATTGTGCTACTTGAGGGGCTTTCACCAAAATAAATAGATAGCATGCCAGAGGTAGCCTATGGTCCAAAGCAGCTGGTGTGGTGAAGGTGCCCAACAGCATAAAATAACTAGTCCCTCATCCAACAGAGAGCATACAAATGGCAAACAGATACATGAAAAAGTGCTCAATATCACTAATCATCAGGGAAATGCAAATCAAAACTGTAATGAGATATTACATAACACCCCTAGTGGCCCTGCTGAACAATGGAGTATCGTGGCCCACTGAGTTGTGAAGAAATAGAAAATCTGAACACACAAATATCTGTAAGGTAATATAATCAGTAATTAACACTTAATGGACTAAAGACTTAAATGTAAGATCTGAAACCATAAAACTTCTAGAAAAAAAAATTGTAGGAAAGACTCTCCTTGACATTGGTCTTGATGATGAACTTTTGGAAAGGACACGAAAAGCTCAAGTAACAAAGCCAAATTAAACAAGTGAGGTGCATGGCTGGTGTGGCTCAGGGGATTGAGCATTGTCCCATGGACTGAGAGGTCCCAGTTCAATTCCCTGTCAGGGCACATGCCCAGGTTGCCTGCTCAATCCCCAGAAGGGGCCGTGCAGAAGGTAGCTGATTGATGCTTCTCTTCCACATCAATGTTTCTCTCTCTCTCTCACCCTTCCTCTCTCTCTAAAATATCAATAAAACATATTAAAAATAATAAAAAATAAACAAGCGGAATTATATCAAACTAAAAAGCTTGTACATAGGAAAGGAAACAATCCACAAAATGAAAAGGTAACCTGCACAATAGAAAAAATATTTACAAACCATATGTCTGATAGAAGATTATTATTGAAAATATACAAAGAACACCCATAACTCAATAGCAAACAAAACAAAACAAAACAAAAAAACCAATAATCCAATTTTAAAAATGGGCAAAAGACCTGAATAGACATTTGCCTAAAGAGGACATATAAATGGTCAACAGGTACATGAAAACATGCTCAACTTCACTAGCTATTAAGAAAATGCAAATCATCCTGGCTGGTATGGCACAGTGGTTAAGCATCAACCCATGCACCAAGAGGTCACTGGTTCGATTCCTGGTCAGGGCACATGCCCAGGTTGTGGGCCTAATCCCCAATCGGGGGCATGTAGGAGGCGGCTGATGGCTGTTCTTTAATGTTTCTATCTCTCTCTCCCTCTCCCTTTCCCTCTCTCTCTAAAATCAATAAAGAAAAAAATTAAAAAGAAAATACAAATCAAAACCACAATGAGATATCACCTTGCATCTGTTAGAATGGCTATTATAAAAAAGACAAGAAATGACAAGACAAGAATAAAGGGAACCCCTGTGCACTGTTAGTGGGACTGTAAATTGGTTCAGCCATTATGGAAAACAATATGGAGGTTCTTAAAAAAATTAAAAATAGAATTAATATGTGATCCAGCAGTCCCTCTTCTGGGTATATGTCCAAAAGAAATAAAATCAGTATCTATAAGAGATATATGCATCCCCATGTTTATTGCAGCATTATTCACAGTAGCCAAGACACAGAAACCTAAGAGCTTATCAACGAATGAACAGATAAAGAAAATGTGGTTATATATGATATATATGACGCACACATGCATACATACAATGGAGTATTATTCATCCATGAAAATCCTGCCATTTTTAATAACATAGATTAATCTGGAGAACATTATGCTAAGTGAAATAAGCCAGGCAGAGAAAGACAGACACTGCGTGATATTATTTATACGTGGAATCAAAAAAATTGTACTCACACACAAAAAAGAGTAGAATGGTGGTTTCCAGGGGCTGAGGGGTAGGGGAAATGGGGAGATGTTGATCAAAAAGTACAAACTTTTGGTTTTAAGATGTGTAAATGTTGGGGATCTAATGTACAGAATGATGACCTATAGTTAATAATACTGTATTTATTTACATGACATTTTCTGACAGTAGATCTTAAGTGTTTTCATCATACATGCACACAAAAGATAATTGAGGTGGTGGATATGTTAGTTTACTGGATTGTTGTAATCATTTCATAATATATACATATATAATCACATTATAACCCTTAAATGTGTTCAATTTTATTTTTCACTTATACCTTAATAAAGTTGGTGGGGAGCAGAGGCAAAATGAATTCTCCTTAGTGAGAACTGAAGCCTTTTACTCAGTTGGAAAGATTTCCCATTTCTGCAGACTATTTGAGTCCACTGTGGAATAGACAAAGGGACAATGGAAAGCTACTTAAGCACATTCACAGGTTCATAGCCTAGATACTTTCTATGAAGAAAATTACAAGTAGATATTTAGAAAGTTTAGCAAATAAATTAGTTGCATCAATGAACTGAATTGGTTCTGTTAAATACAACTCTGATATCTTTGCACCCTTTTCTCTGCCAAAATTTGATCAGATTAGTAGATATTTTCCAAGTTCCCTATCCTATTTCCACTCTTGTGTCTCAGTTTATTAAGCTTATTAAGTACCATCTGTGTTGTGTGTGAAATATACAGAGTATAATATAAAACATGCACTATCAAATATACAAATATCAAGGGTATAATCAATATAAAACATATAATGCATATGTATTCACAAATTATTATCTATGGATCAGAAATACAGAACAACTTAGCAAATTAATGTTTTATATAACTGCAGATATTTTCATAAAGTGGATCATTATATTCCTCCTCTTCTTGCCTCTATTGCTGCCTCTTTCTGTGTGTCTTATTGTGAAGGTTGACCCTTTAATTGGTTTGGGGAATTTTCACTTGCCTTTTAATACATCCTACTATGTTCCATCTGTGTTAGGTATATAATATTTGAGAATACAATGTAAAACACATTCACAATTTAGCTATTTTCTAAGGCTGTGAAAGACACGAGAGGTTTCTTTAAGAGTTTTGCAAATTAACTTATGCTAAGTGAGTGGATATATTTTCTTAAATTCATGTTTAGTATTTTTCCAACTGCCTGTGTTCCTTGAACTTTATCTTGCCTCCTGTATTCTTTTAATCCTCATCTCTCAGACTTCTCTTTGTGTTTCTTTCACTCACTTGTTTTCTGCTTTGTCTACTCACCTATGCTACATGTCTAAAGAAATAATATATACGCCCTGGCCAGTTTGGCTCAGCGGTTAGAGCGTCGGGCCGTGGATCAGAGAGTCCCAGGTTTAGTTCTCGCTAAGGTCACGTACCTCAGTTGCAGTTTGTCCCCAGCCCCGGTTGGGGTCGTGTGGGTGGCAGCCACTCGATGTGTCTCTCTCTCTCTCTCTCCCTCGTGCTCTATCTGAAGATAAATGCAAAAATGTCCTCGGGTGAGGATAAAAAAAAAAGAAATAATATATACAATGACAGTAATATACTTATTCTAACAAATGGCCATATTTGTAGGAAAGAGAAAAATAAGATCATACATATAAATCCTCCCCTTAGAAAATAAATGAGGGAATCAGTGTTGAAATAGGGAATAGTGTGAATAACTAGCCACAGATTTTGAGGAACTTTATTCATTTATTTAACACATGTTTGAATCTGCAGCAAAGAGCAGGAGCTCTCTGCTTAGAATTACTTCATACTGACTACTGACCGCATTCAGAAAGAAAGCCACTCATATAAAATAAAACGTCCATAGATTATAGGTCTTTCCTTGGCTCAGCTTTCCCATTAATACGCTATACCCCCATTAATATACACAGAGTAGCATATTCAGAATTCAGAAAGGACTATCCATAATTTATAGTGACACATATATGTGATGTAATAATATTTACATGGTACCTAAACCAAAGGGTATCAAAGGCTATACAGCAAAGTCACCCACTCATAGCTGCCCTAAATCACCCATCTCATTTCTCCCTTCTTTAACTACAATTAAAAGCTTCTTATGTATATTTCTAGAAATATTATCCCCATACATACATCCTTACACTCTTCAGTGCTTTGTGTTTTTTTTTCACTCAACAGTATGTCCTGCAGATATTCGCAATGAACAGTAACATAAATAACTTCCTCATTAATTCTTACAGCTGCATAGTATTAAATTATGCAAATACATTTATATACTAAATTACCTGTTTACTGATGGACATTGTATCACGTTTTTAAACTAATTTGAGATGTAATCTAATTATATATGCAATGATCCTATTTTCAAATAAGGTCACATTCTGAGATACTGGAGGTCAGAACTTCAACATATGAGGGGACATAATTCAACCTGTGACACATGCATTGCCAAGACTGAAGGGAAATTGGCATGTTCATATACTGATAATGCGAGTGTGAATTGTTTAACCTTTTAGAACGGCAATTTGCCAATATGTATTATTTTTTAAAATGTGTCTACTTTCTGAAATAGCAATCTTATATTCTGTCTCTATCCTAGGCAGATAATTACACAGGAATAAAATGCTATATGGAAAAAAAAAAGGTCTATACAGTGTTGATTATAGCATTAAAACACAGAAAAGAATAGTCGAGAATTGGCTAACTGGATTATGATTCACACAATATAAGGTCATTGAAAATGAAGATGTCTGGCTAGTGTGGCTCTCAGTTGGTTGAGCATCACCCCATGCACCAAGAGGTCACCAGTTCAATTCCCAGTTAGGGCACATGCCTAGGTTGGGGGCTCTATCCTCAGTAGGAGGTGTGCAGGAGGAAACCAATCGATGTTTCTCTTTCTCTCTCCTCCCTCCCTTTTTCTCTAAAATCAATAAAAAACATATTTTAAAAATGGACATATGGAGAGAAGATGGTGACGGGCAGGACTGGAGCGTGGGTGGGTGTGTGAGAGTGTGAGAGAATGTGAGAGAGAGTGTGAGTGAATGTGAGCGTGGACAACCAAACTTGAGCAGTGCAGAGACACGGGGCAGAAGGTTCCTGTGCTGTGGACAGAAAGCAGCCAGCTACCATGGTAAGCAGCACGTCAGTGAACTTTCCCCTGCATGGTGGCCTGGAGGCTCTGACATTTTGGAGGATCCCGGGTCTTCCCTGGGAGGAGGAAACAGGGAGCGGCTGGGGCCCAGCGACCTGAGTCCACTAGAGCGCCCTAAACCATCTGTCCAGTGAACTCAGCTGTGTTGGCACAATCAGCACACAGTGGGTGCCTGCAGCAGTAGCTGAAACCAGCTCGGAGCCAGAGCCCCACCCCCAACAGCAGCAGCTGCTTGCCCAGGCCTATGGCGGCTGTGAGCTCCAGGCTCCAGACTCCAGGCCCCAGGCGGCACACAGGCTCCAGGCTCCTGGCCTGCAACGGCTCACAGCCAGCCCAGGACCCAGGCCCACGGCGGTGCGCACCCAGCCCAGGACCAAGGCCCGCGGCGGTGTGCACCCAGCCCAAGACCCAGGCCTGCAAGGCCAGGCGGGCCAGCTCAGGCCTCAGGCTCCAGGCCTGCAGCAGTGCAGCAGCCTGCCCAGGCTCAAGGCAGCCTGCCCAGACTCGCGGGGGCACTAGCAGCAATTTGGGAGCCCAGCACCTCCCCCCACAACAACAGTGACTGGGCGCAAGTAGAGCCCCACCCCCAACAGGCATTAGCAGCTCAGTCTGGTAGGCATTAGCAGCCCAGCAGCATCAGCAAAGACTGATCAAGAGCAGTGCTCCAGACCAAGCAGCAGGGCTAGGGCAGCTGAGAATTGGCCCTGACAACTGCAGAAGTGGAGTTGGAATGGAGCCCCTCCCCCCCAGCAGCAGCAAAATCCCAGGTGCAGAGCATCCTCAGCCCCCAACAGCAGTAAAGGATTGGGATCTAAGAGCACCCCCTGGCAGCAGCAGCAGCAGCAGCAGTAGCAGTACGAACTGGGAGCTGACACTTGCCCCCAGCAGCGACTGATCGGGAGCTGAGCCCCAATAGGCAGCAGAGTTCCCCAACAGAACACCAGCAAGACTCACGCACCCCAGCAGCATAGCAGAGGGACCCATGAACCCCAGAAGTGCATCAGTGGAACCCATAAACCACAGCAGTGTACCAACAAAACCCACGAACCCCAGCAGGAAACCAGCAGGACCCACACGCCCCAGCAGCATGAAAGAGGGACCCACGAACCCCAGGAGCATGCCAGTGGAACCAATACAACCAATGTATTAGTGGAACCAATGTACTAGTGGAACTCCACACACTCCAGCAACATACCAGTGGGTCCTGCACACCCCAGCAGGGCACCAGACGAACCTGCTCACCCCCCGGCAGCAGCAGCACATATTGGCAACTAAGACCCATCCCCACAGCATCAGCAGAAGCTGATCAGAAGCGGTGCCCCAGCCTGAGCAGCAGCGAGTCTCGGGGAACCGATACCTGCACGACAGACCAATTCCAGCCACCAGGTGTCAACCCTCCAGGACCCACAGCAGGTAAGAGGAGCCATACACCAGAACAGGCTGGGAGGCACAGCAGCCTCAATTGATACACACCGACCTGTCTACACATTCCAACATCCCTCACCGGGCTTAGAACTACAAGATTGCTAAAATGGTGAGACAAAGAAACAGCTAAATGAATAAAAAAGAGGATCACCAGAAATGGAACTACAGGCACTAGAAGAAAGCAACTGGTCAGACAAAGAATTCAAAGCAATGATTATAAGGGTGCTCCAACAATTTAATGAGAACTACAAGCAACTTAATAAGAATTATGAAGAACTCACTGGGAACTACTTCAGCTTAAAAAAAGAGGTAGAAGCAACACATAAAGAGGTAGAAGCTACACATAAAAATCAAGAGGAAATAAAGAATGACATAGCTGATATGAAAAATACCTTACAAGGGTTCAATAGGAGATTAGAAGAAGCTGAAGACCGAATCAACGACTTGGAAGACAAGGTAGAGAAAAACACCCAAAAAGATCAACAAATGGAAAAAAAGTTTAAAAAGCAGGAGAGTTTAAGGGAGCTATGGGATAATACAAAATGTAACAACATTCTCATTAAAGGGGTACCAGAAAGAGAAGAATCAGAGAAAGGAATAGAGAACCTGTTTGAAGAAATAAAGGCAGATAACTTTCCTAAACTGGTGAAGAATAAAGTTACAGAAGCCCAGGGAACACAGAGAGTCCCAAGCAAGATGAACCCCAGAAGACCCACAGCTAGACACATCATAATAAAAAAGGCAAGCATTAAAGACAAAGAAAGAATCTTAAAGGAAGCAAGAGAGAGACAGAAAGTTACCTACAAGGGAGCTCCCATTAAACTGTCAGCTGATTTCTCAATAGAAACGATGCAGGCCAGAAGGGAGTGGCATGAAGTGTACAAAGTAATGCAAGGCAAGGGTCGGAATCCAAAACTACTCTATCCAGCAAGGCTATCATTCAAAATAGAAGGAGAAAAAAGAGATTCACGGATTTAAAAAAAAAAAGCTATAGGAATTTACCACCACCAAAGCAGCACTGCAAGAAATGGTGAAGGGACTGTTGTAAAAACAAGAAGAAACAGAGAGAGAGAAAGAAGAACACAGGCATAAAATAAAAATGGCAACTAATAACTATCTATCAATAATAACCTTAAATGTAAATGGCTTAAATGCTCCAATCAAAAGACATAGGGTAGCTGATTGGATAAGAAAGCATGACCCATATGTATGCTGTCTAAAAGAAACTCACCTCACAACAAAAGACTCACACAAGATGAAAGTGAAGGGATCGAAAAAAATTTACCAAGCAAACAAAAATTTTAAAAAAGCTGGTGTATCAATATGCTGACAAGATAGACTTCAAAACGAGGGCCATAATAAGAGACAAAGAAGGTCACTACATAATATCAAAAGGATCAATCCAACAAGAGGATATAACCCTGGTAAACATATATACACCAAATATGGGAGCTCCAAAATATATTGAAAAACTTCTGGAGGACTTCAAGGGAGAGATCAACAGCAATATGATCTTAGTGGGTGATTTTAACACCCCACTTACACCATTGTATAGATCTTCTAGACAAAAAATTAACAAGGACATAGAGTCCTTAAATGATGACCTAGATCATTTGATGATGACCTAGTTGGACTTAACTGATATTTACAGAACATTTCACCCCAAAGCTGCAGAACACACGTTCTTCTCAAGTGCACACAGGACATTCTCAAAGATAGACCACATATTAGGACACAAAGTAAGTGTACAAATTCAAAAAGATTGAAATCATATCAAGCATCTTCTCAGACCACAGTGGCATGAAACTAGAACTCAATTATAACAAAAACACACAAAAACATTCAAACACTTGGAGGCTAAATAGCATGTTACTAAACAATGAATGGGATACCAACGAGATCAAGAAAGAAATTAAAAACTTCCTGGGAACCAATGAAAATGAACACACAACAACACAAAATCTATGGGATGCAGCAAAAGCAGTCCTGAGAGGGAAGTTCAAAGCACTACAGGACCACCTCAAGAAACAAGAAAAATTCCTAACTGACTCTCTAACCCTACAACTTAAACATCTAGAAAGAAAACAAAAAGAAAAACCCAGAGCAAGTAGAAGGAAAGAAGTAGTAAAGGTCAGAGCAGGAATAAACGACAGAGAGACTAAAAAACAGTTCTAAAGATCAATGAAAAAAAAAGCTCGTTCTGTGAAAAGATAAACAAGATCTATGGACCTTTGGCCAGACTCACCAAGAAACAAAAAGAGAGGACCCAAATACACAAAATCAGAAACGAAAGAGGAGAATTAACAACTGACACCACAGAAATGCAAAGGATCATCAAAACATACTATGAACATTTATATGCCAACAAATTGGACAATCTAGGCGAAAAGGACAAATTTCTAGAAACACATAGTCTCCCAAAACTGAACCAGGAAGAGATAGAAAATTTGAACAGACCAATAACAAAAAAAGGAAATTGAAGAAGTAATTAAGAAACTTCCAGCAAACAAAAGCCCAGGCCCGGATGGCATCACGGGGAAGTTTTACCGAACATTCAAAAATCTAATACCCATTCTTCTCAAACTTTTCCAGAAAATCCAAGAAGATGGGAGACTTCCAATCTCATTTTATGAGGCCAGCATAATCTAAATTCCAAAACCGGATAAAGACACTACAAAAAAAGAAAACTACAGGCCAATATCCCTGATTAATACAGATGCCAAAATCCTTAACAAAATATTAGCAAATCGGATCCAGCAATACATCAAAAAAATTATCCACCATGACCAAGTGGGATTCATCCCAGGGATGCAAGGCTGGTACAATATTCGTAAATCAATAAATGTGATACACCACATAAACAAAATGAAAGATAAAAACCATATGATCATATCCATAGACGCTGAAAAAGCATTCAACAAAATCCAGCACCCATTTCTGATAAAAATGCTCAGCAATGTGGGAATAGACGGATTATATCTCGACATAATAAAGGCCATATATGAAAAACCTACAGCCAACGTCATACTCAGTGGGTAAAAACTAAAAACATTTCCCTTAAGAAAGGGTACAAGACAGGGATGTTCACTTTCACCACTCTTATTTAATATAGTAGTGGAAGTCTTAGGCACAGCAATTAGACATGAAGAAAAAATAAAAGGGATCCAAATTGGAAAGGAGGAAATGAAACTGTCATTATTTGCAGATGACGTGATATTGTACATAGAATACCCTAAAGACTCCATAAAAAATCTACTAGACTTAATAAATGAATTTGGCAAAGTAGCAGGATACAAAATTAACATCAAGAATTTGACGGCATTCTTATACACCAACGATGAACTCACAGAAAGAGAAACTAAAAAACAATCCCATTTACCATTGCGGCAAAAAATTAAGATACCTAGGAATAAACTTAACCAAAGAATTAAAGGATCTCTTCACAGAAAACTACAGGTGATTGAAAAAAAATAGAGGAAGGTATAAAAAAGTGGAAGCATATACCTTGTTCATGTATTGGGAGAATTAACATCAGTAAAATGTCCATACTACCCAAAGCTACATATAGATTCAAAGCAATCCCCATCAAAATACCAACGATATACTTCACAGAACTAGAACAAATATTCCAAAAGTTTATATGGAACCAAAAAAGGCCCCGAATAGCCACAGCAATCTTGAAAAAGAAGAACAAAGTAGGAGGGATCACATTACCAGACATCAGATTATACTACAAAGCCACTATAATCAAAACAGCTTGGTACTGGCACAAGAACAGGCACATAGATCAATGGAACAGAATAGAGAACTCAGAAATTGACCCAAGAGAATATGCTCAATTAATATTTGACAAAGGTGGCAAGAGCATACAGTGGAGTCAAGACAGACTCTTCAATAAATGGTGCTGGGAAAATTGGACAGCTACTTGCGAAAAAATGAAGCTATACCACCAACTTACACCACACACAAGAATAAACTCAAAATGGATAAAATACTTAAATGTGACTCGTGATTCCATAAAAATCCTAGAAGAAAATGCAGGCAAGAAAATTTCAGACATCATACGCTGCAGAATTTTCACTGGTTCATCACCTAGGCAACAGAAACAAAGGAAAAAATGAACTCATGGAACCACATAAAACTAAAAGCTTCTGTACAGCAAAAGAAACAACCATCAAAATGGAAAAGGATTCCACTATATGGGAGAGCATAATTGCCCATGATACATCAGATAAGGGGTTAATTTCCAAAATATATAGTGTACTCACAGAACTCAACAAAAGGAGTACAAAGAACCCAATTAAAAAATGGGCAGAGAACCTAAAGAGACATGTCTTCAAACAGGACATATAAATGGCTAAGAGACATATGAAGAAATGCTCAGTCACTAATCATCAGAGAGATGCAAATTCAAACTACAATGAGGTATCACTTCACACCTGTCAGAATGGTCGACATCAACAAAACATCAAACAGCAAGTGCTGGTGAGGGTGTAGAGAAAAGGGGACTCTAGTACACTGCTGGTGGGAATGCAGACTTGTGCAGCCACTATGGAAAACACTATGGTGCTCAAAAAATTTAAAATTGAACTGCCATTTGACCCAGTGATCCCACTTCTTGGAATATACCCTAAGAAGCCTAAAACACCAATCAGAAAGGATATATGTATCCCTATGTTTATAGCAGCTCTATTTACAATAGCTAAGATCTGGAAACAGCCCAAGTGTCCATCAGTAGATGAGTGGATAAAAAAGCTGTGGTACATATACACAATGGAGTACTATGCAGTTGTAGAAAGAAAGATCTCTTATCCTTTGAGACGACATGGAGGGACCTGGAGAGTATTATGCTAAGCGAAACAAGCCAAGCAGAGAAAGACAAATATCACACAGTCTCACTTATTTCTTGATGAACAAAATAGACCCAGAGACATAGAAGTAGGGTACAGACTGACATTCCTCAGAAGGGGGGCATAGGGAAGGGATAAACCACCGAACGTATATGCATATATGCATAACACGTGGACATAGACAACAAAGCTGGGGACGGGGTGGGAGAGGATAGGGAGGAGGGAGTCAGTGAGAGTAAAAAGAGAAACATCTGCAATAAAAATTTAACAAAACAAAAAAAAGAAAAAAATGAAGATAGGATTTTATTGAGTTTAACAATGAAATGGTACACATCCCAGTGATAATAACACTTACCATATTATTTTCAAGAATGCTGTGGCCTTGGAGGAAGGCTTTTTTATTTTATTTTTAAATTTAAAGTAATTAAAACAGGTAACAATAATGTATGTCCACTCTAATTATTAAACGATTGCTATATATAACTAAATAACAAGAAAGAACAAGTATTGATGAGGATGTGGAGAAAAGGGAACCCTTCTGCACTGTTGGTGGGAATATAAATTGGTGTAGACACTATGTAAAACAATATGGGAATTCCCCCCCAAATTAAAAATAGAATGACCATATGATACAGTAATTACAGTTCTGGGTATTTATCCAAAAAAAAAAAACTAACTCGAAAAGATATATGCACTCCCATGTTCACTGAAGCATTATTTACAATAGCCAAGATATGGAAGCAACCTAAGTGTCCATGGATAGACAAATGGATAAAGAAGATGTGGCATATATATACATATATACATATATAATGGAATGGTATTCAGCCATAAATAGAAAATCTTGCCATTTGTGACAACATGGATGGACCCTGAGGGCATTATACTAAGTAAAATAAATTATATAAAGACAAATATTGTATAATGTCACTTATATGTGGAATCTAAAACAAAACACAAACACATAAAAACAAGCTCACAGATACAGAGAAGATATTAGTTGTTGCCAGGACAGGAGTGTGAGTGTGTATGTGTATTGGGGAGTGGGGGTGGTCAGTGGGTGAAATGAGTGAAGGGGGTCAAAAGGTACCAACTTCCAGTTATAAAATAAGTCCTAGGGTAATGTACAGCATGATGGTTATAATTAATAATGCTGTATTGCTTATTTGAAAGTTGCTAACAGAGTATATCTTAAAAGTTCTCATCATAAGAATAAATAATTTGTAACTATGTATGGTGACGGATGTTAACTAGACTTAGTATGGCAATCATTTGGCAATGTATGCAAATATCAAATTACCATGTTGTATACCTGAGACTAATATAATGTTATGTCAGATCTCACTTAAAAATATTACTGTGTGTATATTTGATTTGGATCTCATATATTTATCGATAAGAAATGTGCTTATAATATAAAATTAAATTAAAAATAACTTATAGTATCAACAGGATTGTCCCATTTATGTAAAAAAATGCAAAGGGAACATTCTTAAAGGTTATATACCAAAATGTACAATAATCAGCTAATGTACCAAAATCTTCTAAGAATATGTTTTTTAGATGGTGGAGTTAAATAACATTTTAATTTCCATATTTTGCTCCTCTGTATTTCTAATCTTTTTTTGTTGTTGTTGAAAGTATTACAAATGTCCTCCTTTTTTCCCCATTGACCCCCTCCTTCCTGATCCCACTCTCCTCCTGCCTTCCCCAGCCTAGTATCCATGTTGATTGCTTGTGCATATATGCATGTAAGTTATTTGGTTTATCTCTTCCCTCCCCTCTCACCTCCCATCCCTCTAAAGTTTGTCAGTCTGTTCCCTACTTCTATGTTTCTGGATCTCTTTTGATTGACAGCTCATTTTATTCATTATGTTTCACAAATAAGTGAGATCACGTGGTACTTGTCTTTCTCAGACTGACTTATTTTGCTTAGCATAATACTCTCCAGGTCCCTTTATGTTGTCTCAAAGGGTAAGAGATCTCTCTTTCTTACAGCTGCATAGTATTCCATTGTGTATATGTACCACAGTTTTTTTTTTTATCCACTCATCTACTGGTGGGCACTTGGGCTGTTTCTAGATCTTAGCTATTATAAATAGTGCTGCTATGAACATAGGGGTACATATATTTTTCCTGATTGGTGTTTCAGGCTTCTTAGGATATATTCCAAGAAGTGGGATCACTGGATCAAATGGCAGTTCCATTTTTAATTTTTTGAGGAAACACCATTTTGTTTTCCGTAGTGCCTGCACCAGTCTGCATTCCCACCAGCAGTGTGCTAGGGTACCCTTTTCTTCATATCCTTGCCAGCATTTGTTGTTTGAGGATATGTGGATGGCAGCCATTCTGGCAGGTGTGAGGTGATATCTCATAGTCGTTTTAATTTGCTTCTCTCTGATCATTAGAGATGATGAGCATTTTTTCCTATTTCTCCTGGCCTTTTGTATGTCCTGTGTAGAGAAGTGTCTATTAAGGTCATTTGCCCATTTTTTAATTGGATTGTTTGTCTTCTTTTTGTTGAGTTGTATGAGTATTCTATTTATTTTGGCTATTAACCCCTTATCCGATGTATCGTTTGCAAATATGTTCTCCCAGAGAGTGGGTTCCCTTTTCATTTAGATCCTGGTTTCTTTTTATTTTTTTCCTTTATTGATTTTTAGAGACAGAGGAAGGGAGAGGGAGAGATAGAAACATCAATGAGAGAGAACATCGACTGGCCGCCTCTTGCATGCCTCCCACTGGGGATCAGGCCCACAACCTGGGCATGTGCCCTGACCGGGAATCGAACTGGCAACCTCTTGGTGCATGGGTTGACGCTCAACCACTGAACCACAGCGGCCAGGCGATGCTGGTTTCTTTTGCCATGCAGAAGCTTTTAAGTTGGATGTAGTCCCATTTATTAATTTTTTCCTTTATTTCTCTTGCCCTAGGTGATGTATCAGTGAAAATTCCACTACATATGATTTCTGATACTTTTTTGCCTACATTTTTTTCCTAGGATTTTTATTATTGCCTGGTGATAAAGACTAAACAAACAGTGATTTAAGCAAATGAAATGGGAGCTAGGGCTACTTGGATAGCTACGGGTGGGTCTCAAAACTGATGCTAGGTGAACAGTGCCAAGAGGGGACTGGACTTGAGGAGAGTGTATGGGTGCAGCTGCAGTGGCCCTGGGAATTCTCTCCCTTCTGCCAGGTGGACATCCTAGGAGCAGGTGGGGAGAGGGAGGCCAATGCCCTGGGCATCTAGGGTCCTCCTGTGCTCTGCCACACTGTGTAGTGCCTTGCCTCTGGCACACAGAGCTCTTTCAGGAGCCTAGATCCTCTGCTCACAAGCTCAGGGTAGGAGAACAGGTGGTGCATTTAAGGTCCGATCTCAGTTGGGAGGTCACAGCAGCACAATGCAGAAACACTCCAGGGAGCAGGAGGCCAGCTTCCCTCACAAAGGCAAGGAGGACAGTAGGACAGATGAAAGACACTTTACAGGTGCTGAACACAACTCCCCATCCTCAGGTTTCTCCTCTCCCACCCTCCTCACCACATTTTCTCCACTTTTCCCCACATCCAGGCTGTCTAGCACTGTTCACAGGGAGGATACTGTGGAGGAGGGGGTGCTCTGAGGCTGGATGTTGGCAGTGATGGTGTAAGAAGACCTGAGTACCAGGATGGGGGCCTTGGCCTTGCCCTTCCATGGGGCCCAGGGAAATGATTTGTGAGCATGCTAACAAGGCAGGCGCCGAGTTCAGGGATCAGGACAGGCAAGCCTGGTAGCAGATCTGCAACTAGGGGGCTGTAAGTTTAATGTCACCCTCGCTTCACCATGAGCAAAGGAACCGAGAGTTTGGGTGACTGGCTGGCCCCAAGCCACACTTCCAATACTTCCAGAAGGTGGAGGGTATAGATGACATACTACAGCCATGCAGTAGCCCTGCTGACTCCATGCTCCATGGAGTGAAGTGCTCCTTGGAGCAAAGTGTTGGGGTGCAGGTGGCCCAGGCACATCCCCCACTGGTACCTGTACACTTCTTCCGAAGCCCAGCACTTGGCTTCAGCAGCTGACTGGCACCTGCTGGAAGGAGGGGACTCTTGGGCTTGGGGCCAGCCACACACACAGCGTCTGTCTGGCTGCTCAGCCTGGTCCAGCCTGGTCCAGCCACTACTGACTCCATGCACCAGATCCCAGAAACCACTCCAAGGAGGGCAGCCCACATACCTGAGGCCCCAGACTTTCTGTCTCCTCCAGCTTCTGCACCAGGTCATACTCTCATATACCTCTGGCCTTTTGACACCACTGTATTGTCTTTCTCAAGAATATCCTTTCCCCAAACTAAATTCCAAATGTCTAAATCCTGTTGTCCTTTAAATCTATTACAAATACAGATTTTTTTAAGGTACCCTCCTCTGGTCCAGGGGTGGAAGGAGTACATAGCATAGACAAGATGACATACTGTAACATCAGTGAGGGAACAGCAGTGTCCAGATAATTAAATAAAAGAACAAGAGTACCCTACTTCATTTATAATTGTGGATTCAGTGATCTTACATGGAGACTAGTGTTGAAAGCTCCCATCCCTTCATGGCAAAAAACATTGTAAGATATGTGGGTCCCAAGATATACTTAATTTTGCCAAATACCCTAAGGTTAGTTAGGAATGAGGATGTCTCCTTCCTCAGGCCCCTGCATATTGTCAGTTTCTAAATACACAGGATTTAAGGCTACAGAACATGTTTCTATGCTCTATTTATCACTATCCAAGGATTAGCCATTGATCAGACCTGTCAAGGTTAGCCAGACAGACTTGTTTCTGAGGTGGGTGATTTACTTAAGGAAATAATTCCATGGCCTATCCCTAGACCTCCTGGATGTGTACCTGGATTCTCTTGGGGTTATTAACTTGTCACCTCAGCACTGGCAGAGTTAAGCAAATGTCTTCATGAAACTTTTAGTATCATTTTAGCTCTCCCATCATCATGGCTTCCCTTTGCCTTCTATTCCGTTACAATCCAGTACTAATTCCCTTGACCTCCTAATCTACTCCCCAAGAGACAGCAGGACATGGTGGTTTAAAGCATGGGCTTGGGAACCAATCTCCCCAGGTTCAGACCTTGGTTCTGACATTATATAACTGTGACATGGGGCACATTACTGAATATCTCTATGCCTCAGTTTCCTTGTGATATTAGTACCTACATTGCAAGACTATTTTGAGAATTATATAAGTTATTATAAACACTTAGAACAGTAACTGGTATAGATTACAAAAAAAAAATTCTTGTTAAAGAAAATAAATACCTGTACTAGAGCGGATTATATCTGTTCCAACAACATGGCCCAGCAGGTCATACTGATTCAGGCGAGAGCCATCCTGTGCTACTTCCACAGATTTATTCTTTCCAAGAGTCCAAGAATAAACCACTTCTGCCTTTGTATAGGCATCTAAGGCAAAAAAGGGTCAAGAAGGAGAAGTTGAAGGAAAAGAAAATAGTTATTTTTGACACTAAACTTGCATGAGATTGAAATATAACTTACATCCCAAAAGAGTTCTGGGTAAGTGTGCTCTCTTCAACTGAAGTACATGTATCCATCTATCTAATAAACAATCATTGTATAACTACTGTAGTTTATGCTGGGTACATAGAAATGAACCCAAAGTGGTCTCTTCCTTCAATGACTCACACTCTTTGGGACTGCCAATAAATTGTTACATATTTTCTTCTCTTGTAATGTGAAGAATAACGATGAAGGGGAGAAATGGATAAAATATTATTTAATGCAGTTGTCACAAATTCAGATGCTTATATGAGCTAGAGAGGTACCCTAAATGAGTAAATCAGGTTAGTTGTAAGAAAAATTAACTGCCATAAATGTAACAAATTTTCTTTAATAAATTATAGGGTGACCATATGAGATAAAGTAAAAAAAAATCATACTAGGATATTTTTAATTTAAAGAAAGTAAACATTTCAAATTGAAATGGCAATACTTAATTATTACTATTTTCTTTTGAAAATTATTACCACTCTGATTGGAAAAGCAGCAACCTGCCACATTTTTTCTGCACCAGAGTGTTAATGTTAGGTCTTGTATTTAGAATTCTAATGTCAAGTAAAGAATTTAGTACCAATTGAGAATGAGGGGTGAGGCTATTTAATTTGTCAGTATATTAAAGGAAGAGAATTGTTTTCTTTCCAGACATGGATTGACTCTTTTCACATTGGGTTTTATATTTGGTATGAGCACCTTGCCTAACTCTGGCACCTAGGCTCATAAAGGGAAGTTGACCACTTCCTGTTTTCCCATTTCATCCAAGTTTTGGGCTGGTGCTATGTCCATAATATGCTCTATTTAAACCTTTTACTTCAAAGCAAATAATTCCTAGTGAATTTACCAATGAACAAATACAAACTCTGTGTCCATACAAAACCTTGCCACTTGGATGTACATTTCATAACAGTCTGACATTAACCCTTACACACACTAATTGTGATCTGCTTATATTACACTTCTTAGGACTTTTTAAATATACCAAAGTAAACCATTTCCTGATTTGCTTGTAGTGGGAAACATGCCAAAAAGTTTGTAATTCACATAAAAAATATCATTGAAATCATGAAAAATGATACATAACTCTATGGAATTTTTATATTTGTGCTCTCATAAGCTACAAAAGAAAGTACCACAAGAAATCTAATTTTTCCACATAACATGCACTGTTTGGTCTCAGTTATTTCTTCAATACACTGACAAAAATACTTCTAATTCAACATATAATTTCTGCTGTGGTTAGTAGACATTTTAATAAATTTAGCATTTATAAAATATTTGTATACCTGGGAAGGTTTGTTGCTTAATGTTTAACTGCATTTCCTAGTAGCAAAACTTAGTGTATGCATTCAAACACAAAATCTATTGAACTTTTAGGTTCAATAAACAAATAATAAATACAAAAAATAAACAAATCTGGAATTTTATGTGATATTTCCCAAATTTCAAACCTTAGAAAATAATTTTAAAAGTTATAAACACTGTATATATCAAGCAAATCACATCTGCAAAACACCAATGTTCAACCTCTGGTCTAGACACTTTCTCCTTGGAAACAAAGAATCTACTGCTGCCTATGAGGTATCTAGGGTTCCCAGCTAGAATTGCAGATCTTTAAATTAGAATCAGCAAGAAGAAAGGGAAATCTCCTCAGGACTCTTCTCACACTCTTACCCAAAATTGATTCTAAGACTATTAAGTGAGGACTGTAACAGGGCTATTAGTGAAATGTGATTTCATGTCCTCTCATTTTCCTTAGTGCCTTCCTTTTTTAGTTCCACTAATTCAGAGAATCATCTTTGTATGTCTTCTTATCTTTGCTGTGTAGATTATTGTAACTCCCTATGTTTAAAAGGCAATGCAATGTTCCGCCCAATATACCCAAGAGTTTGAAAATGTAAAAAGTAGAACAGGTCTGTTTAGGGAAAGTGTAGGATATGGAAGATATCTTCCACTCCTAAGAAAGAAAAGGAATTTCTTGCTGCATCTCTTAACTTAAGCTGAGTACCTTGAGCAGACAATCCTGAATATTAGTCACAAATTCAACCATGTCACAGTACAAATTTGATAATAAATTGTGCAGCTATCAGTACCTTAGAAATTTCACTGGGCCCAGAGTGGCAACTTGCTTCATACAAAAAGCAATGTTTGCCCTGGCTGGTATGCATCAGTGGTAAAAGTGTCGCCTGTGGACCAAAGAGTCCCAGGTTTGATTCTGGCCAAGGGCATGTACCTCGTTGTGGTTTGTCCCTGGCCCTGGTTGGGGTTGTGCAGGTGGCAACCAATCGATGTGTCTCTCTCACATTGATGTTTCTCTCTCTCTCTTCCTCCCTCTCTCCCTCCCGCTCTATCTGAAGATTAATGTAAAAATATCCTTGGCGGAGGATTAAAAAACAAAACAAAACAAAAAGCGATGGTTTAGTCGGGCCAGTTTTTTTCAGTGGTTAGAGTGTCAGCCCACAGACCAAAGAGTCACATGTTCAATTCCAGTCAAGGGCATGTACTTAGGTTGCAGTTCGGTCCCTGGCCCTAGTCAGGGTCATGCAGGAGGCAACTAATTGATGTGTCTCTCTCATGTTGATGTTTCTCTCTCTCTCTCTCTCCCACTCTATCTGAAGATAAATGGAAAAGTATCCTCGGGTGAGGATTTTCAAAAAAAATTTTAAAAAGCAATGGTTTGATTTCTTTGACATTAATATATGGTAATAGGGGGAATTATGGAGGAAAAATATTCTCTTCTCATATGATCGAGGTCAAAGCAGGAAAGGCATGAAATAATAGTTGAAGAGAGAAGAGAGAGAAATACATTAAAAAAAATTGAGAGCTACATGATTGACTGTCTGCTCACAGGCTGACCCTGTATTGGTAAACAAAGGTTAATAAGGCACAGTGACTGCCATCAGGGTGCCCATAATTTATTGGGGGGTACAGAGAGCTTACAATTGTCATAGTACAAGCCTGAACATGAAAAGTATGCACACTAGTGGGACAAAAAATAAGTGTTAAATGAAATCAGAGGAGGGTGCTACTGTTTCTGCCCCAAGTGGAGTGTTAGCGAATGATTCATAAAGTAGATACTTAGAAGATGAGGCCACCTTTTGTACTTAAAAGGACATTCCTAGCCAAAGAACACAGCAAATGCAAAAGCATACAAAAACATGGAGTGTTAGGGACTCCATGGTATCTCTGGACTTAGAGGCTAGAGAAAAGCTGAGGTAATATTATAACATATCCTAATTGCCCACACTAAGAGATAAGGATTTTAGTCCACAGGTTATAAGTTATTGTGTACCTGACCAAAGCAGAAAGGTGATATGTCTAGATTTATGCTTTGGAAGACTCACTTTAGCTGCAGTACGCATGACTAGTTGGAAAAAATGAAACTGTAGCCAAGACAACAGTTAAAAGGCCATCACAATGTTTAGAGTGAGTGACCCTTAGGATATAATATATAGTAGTAGAGAGTGGGCTGAATTGAGTGGGACAAAGAGAAGATTTTAGAAGTAGAACAGATTATATTAGGGGGACCGGAAAGTAATGTCGTGTTTTTACGACATTAATTCAAACAGATAAATTTTTAACAAGTTTTTATTTTTAATCAATGATGTAATCACCCTCATTATCAACACCCTTTTGCCATGTAGTGTGCAAATTTTCAATGCCGGATCGATAAAAATCAATTGGTTTTTGAGCAAAATATCTGGAGATGGCATTTTGGACATCATCCAAATTTTCAAATTTTTTGCCACTTAGAAAATGTTGTAGCGATCAGAATAAATGGAAATCTGATGGCGCGATATCGGGCAAGTATGGTGGGTGAGGCAATACCTCCCACCCCAATTCATTAATTTTTTCCAGGGTTCGTCTTGCACAGTGCGGTCTTGCATTATCGTGTTGCAGAATAATGCCTTTTCTGGTGAAAATCACTGGGCACTTTTCAATTAAAGATTGATTTACTCGATCCACAGTAAAGGTCTGCATTCAGTTTGTCCAGGTTTCAGCACTTAAAAATGAACGACCCCACGAATACTCCACCAAACACACAAAAGTGCCTTTTTGGGATGTAAACCTGGCTTAGCTGTACTTCGTGGCGATTCATTCGGAGAGAGCCACTGCCTTTTGCATTTTGGATTATCATAGAGGACCCATTTTTCATCTCCAGTGATCAAGCGATCAAAAAAATGCTTCTGTATTGTGCTGCTGAAGCAATAAGTTGCATGTGGTGGACCAGTTAGCTTTGTTTTCTTCGGACAGATTATGCGGGACCCAAACACCTGCTCTGCTTACTGTACCAATCTACTGCAAATGTTCTTGGATGGTCGACCAAGGTTGGTTAAGAGTGTTTGACAGTTCCTCGATTGTCTGACTCGGATTTGCTTTCACTTCCACCTTTAACATGTCAATGTCTAAAGTTGTTGGTCTTCCTGATCAATACGAGTCAGAAAGATCAAAATTACCGAATTTGAACTTAGAAAACCACCTTTGGCATTTACGAATGTCTAATGCACTTGAATAAACATCGCAAATGTTTTTGGTAGCAATTGTTGTGTTACTACCCTTGTGAAACTCAAAAAACATACAATGCTGGATATATATCTCTTCTGGTATTTGGCTGGCCATTTCACTATAAATTGCAAAAAAAAAAATTAACTGATGGTTGAAGAAATTAACTGATGGAGGAAGTTTAAGGAAATATTCTAGATGGCTCTGAAATTGTAGCTTTTGCAAGTACATGGATAATGATATAATTCATTCACCCACCAGGGAACAGAACTCTTTCCCTTAAGGCCTTCTCTTTCTTCTCTCCTTCCTCCATGCCCCTTTGGGTTATTTTAACCCCCTAGCTTCCCTCCCATAGAGTCCTACCTCTTCTTCTCAGTTCAAAGCATTGTATTTTCATGGAGGTGCAAAGATAGAGTGGGGGGTGGGGATAGTGCAGACAGGATATCTACCAAACTATAAAAACTACTGCACTCCCAGAATGGCTACCTCAATATATATTGTATGGACTATGATGGTACAAGCATGTCATTGCCTTTGTTGCTTTGCCAAATGTCTCCTTCTGTTCTTGAGCTTTGGTATGTGTCAGGCTCCAGGAAAATGGGAAAGAAAAATTAATCCTGCCACAATAGCACCGATGAAAAAGCATTTTCTCTGAACTCATATTGTCAGAGTTTGCTTGGTTGCTTCAGTGTTTGGTTTAGCCAGTCACTCATTCAACAAGCGTGAAGACATTATTTTACCTACTTGAGGACAGAGGTCATAAGACATTTGAGGTCACACCCCTTCATTGAATTTATATTCTACTGGCGAAAGACAGGAAAAAAAATTAAATAAACAAGGAAGATAATATCAGACAGTAATATGTGCTATAAAAAAAAGGAAACAGTTTATCAGGTAGGAAGGGGTTTCATTAAGCAGTGATCCGAGAAGACCTCTTTGAGGGAGTAGCTTTTAAGCTGAAACATGAAAAAGGAAAAAGACCCAGAGCTTGACAGAGAATAAATGTAGGTGACAAAAAAAAAAAAAAAAACACAGCAAGTGCAAGGGTTTTTAAGTGGAAAAGATATTGCAGTGTTCTAGAAACTGGCAGAAGGCCAATGTAAAGGGGAGAGAGATATGTGATGAAGTAGAAGAGGTAAGTAATAACCAAAATACAGGATCTATACCATGCCAGTGAACACAAAAGGTTTTATAGTGAAAATAATCCATTTATTTTGGGCATATTCAGTAAAAATACAAGGGTTTTATGAACCTAACAACTACTGCCTAAGTTTGGCATATATATGAAACCAAATAGAAACAGGTTTATAACTAATACATTTATAATTCTCAGGACTTTAAATTATCCAAAGTGACAGGACATGTTATATATAGGCACTAGTTACTGGCAAATCAGAACAAATGTTTGGATTTCTAGCATGGGGTGTACATATTTTTGCATCTATTAAGATAATCATGCATTCTTTTTTTTGTCCTTTAGTCCTTTATTCTATTAATATTGTAAATTACCTTCATTGATTTTGGGGGAAAGTTTTCAGTTAGCAATAATCGCACCTTGGATAAAGCTCATTGGCTAAGATACTGCCACTGTGCAAAACTATATTCACTGATGTTTGGACGTTAAGCCAAATTTATATTCCTGGGATAAATTCCACCTAAAGATAGTATATAATCCATTTATAAGTTGCTTGATTCATTTTGCTAATATTTTGCTGAGGAGCTTGTATCTATATTTATAAGGGATATTTGTCTATGGTTTTGTTGTGATCTTTGGTTTTGATATCTGAGTAATACTGACCTGATTGAATGAGTTAAGAAATGTTACTTTTTCTTCTATAGTTTGCAAAATTTTGTGAAGACTTAGCACTATTTTTTTTTTTTTAATGTTTGATAGAATTCAGTGGTGAAGCCATCTGGGCCTGGGCTTTTCTTTGTGGGAAATTATTAAATTACTAATTTAGGTCTACTAAAATTTCTGTTTCTTCCTCAGTCAATTTCAGTAGTTTGTGTGTGTTCAGAAATTTTTCCATTTCTTCTGGACTATCTAACTTGTTAGCATACAATCATAGTATTTGTGTATAATCCTGTTAATTCATGTAAGGTCAATGGCAATGTCACCTTTTTCATGATTTCAGTAATCTGACCCTTCTCTCTGTTTTAACTTGGTTTGTCTAGCTAAAGGTTTATTAGGGTTTTGTTTTTTTTTTTTTAAATCTTTTCAAAGAGCCAACTTTTACATTCTTTCATTTTCTTTAATGTTTTTTCTACTCTCTATTTCATGTAATTTCACTCCAATATTTATTATCTTCTTCATTCTTTTCTTTTTTTGGGTGTGGTTTGCTCTTCCTTTTCTAGTTTCTTAAGGTGGAAGTTCAGGTTGTTGATTTTAGGTCTTTTTTCCTTTCAATATGTGCTTTACAATGATAAATTTCCCTCTAAACACTGCTTTAAACTAATGCATTCCATAAATTTTGATATGTAGTGTACCATTTTCATTCATTGCAAAATATTTTATAATTTCTTTTGTGATTTCTTCTTGGTCCCATTGTTTACTTAGGGGTACACATGTTTGTGAATTCTCCAAATTCCCTTCTATTAATTGTTTTCTAATTTCATTCAATTGAGGTCACATATGGTTTCAATATTTTCAATCTTATTGAGTCTTGTTTTATAGTCTACCCCAGAAAATGTTCCATGTGCACCTGAGAATAATGTGCATGCTGATGTTTTTTGGTAGACTGCAGTATAAACATTTGTTAGAACTAGTCGGTTTATAGTGTTGTTCACATCTTCCATTTCTATGCTGATGTTATGACTAACTGTTTTATTTAGAATGGAGTATTGAAGCCCTGGCCGGTTTGGCTCAGTGGTTAGAGCGTCGGCCCACAGTCCAGAGAGACTCGAGTTCGATTCCCACTAAGGGTATGTACCTCGGTTGCAGTTTGTCCCCCCGGGGCCATGTGGGTGGAAGCTGCTCTATGTCTCTCTCTCACATCGATGTTTCTCTCTCTCTCTTACTCCCTCTCTACCTCTTGTTCTATCTGAAGATGAATGCAAAAATGTCCTTGGGTGAGGATAAAAAAATGAATGAATAAATAAAGTGGAGTATTGAAATCTTCAGTTATTATTGTTAAATTATATATTTCTCTGTTCAATTATGTCAGTTTTGCTTCATGTATTTTGGGGTTCTATGGTTAGTTGTGTATATATATATATATATATATTTATATCTTCCTGATGGATTGACCCTTTTATCATTACAAAAATCAAGATGTCTACAGAGTGGGGAAGAAGGGGATGAAAATAGAGCTCCCTGGTCTTACTGAGAATCAAGATTTTTTTGTTTTGTTACACTGCTCAGATTGTTGTGAGCCTTTGGTTAGAGTTTGGAGAAAGTTTATTTGGCAATTTATGGAGGAGTGGATTTTCAAAAGTCCTTACTCCACCATTCCAGAATTGCTTTCCCATTAGAGATTTTTTAAGGTTAATTTTAACTATACACTTAAGAATTTAAATCACTCTCTCCTTCTTGGTTAACTTTATTAGTCTTCCAGGACAACACATTCTCTTAAGTTTATTCATAATTCATCTGTTCTGTCTTTCAATATACCAAGTTATTCTCTTCTCTGTAGCCTCTAAATATTATAGTGACTCAGGAAACGGTCCCTGATACTCTTGTCTATATACAGTATTTCCTAGTGATCTCCAGCCTACGGCTTTAAATACCATCTATATGGATGACACCTAAATTAAGTCTCTAGTCTAGATATCTTTTCTGAACACCATTCTGATATCCTATATCATCAGCACCCAGAAGCACTATTTATGTCCCTTGTCAAGTACAACCCCCACCAAGGGTAACCACTATCCTGACTATTGTTTCTATTTGGAAATTCTTCCCTGGAACTTACCAAGAAATTTAGATATTTTCCTGAATATCAAATACTGAGAAAAATACTTGAGAAATCAGCAAAATGGAAAAAAATGTATTATACTTTTAATGCAAGAATTAAAGCTTAAAAATAGACATAGAGATATTACTGATTTGAAGGAATCTACTAATGTCAAGTCGAAAGCAAAAGCAGGAAATAATGGCACATTGAGTGCAAAATTTTGAAATTTTCAGGTATCAGTACATATTGATCTGATCCGTTGATTTTGTTTATTATGTGTTTGTGGTACTGTCTTACAAATTATATATTAATAAGTCTACATGCATAGTGTATAATATACAAACCCTGTGAATGTTCTTTCAATAAATGACAAGTTTGAGAAGCAAAATAAACCCTCAAACTGGCAATTTTGACTTTTGATTCAGTGTAGTACTATTTACCTTGCTAAGAGATTCAAATATTGTTATTAAACTACTGTCCAATAAGATTTGCTGGTAGTTTTTAGTGTTTGAGTATCTTCTATACACTACTGATCTTTGCTGTACTTCTAAATTACTCTCTCTTATTTATTTAAAAAAGTGAAGGAGTGCCCTGGCCAGTTTGGCTCAGCAGTTGGAGCGTCAGCCTGCAGAACGGAGGGTCATGGGTTTGATTCCCAGTCAAGGGCACATACCTGGGTTGTGGGTTCAATCCCCGGCCTGGTTGGGGTCGTGTAGGAGGCAACTAATCAATGTGTCTCTCTTACATCGATGTTTCTGTCTCTCTCTCCCTCCCTCCTTTCCATGCTCTCTAAAAAAAAAAAAATCAATGGAAAAATATCCTTGGGTGAGGATAAACAACAACAAAAGTAAAGGGATTAAGCAAAAGAAAAGAAAAGAAAAGAAATACACACACACACACACACACACACACACACACACACACAACAGTATGGTGATAGCCAAAGGGAAAGAGGATGGGGGAGGTGGAAGAGGGCAAAGAGGGGATAAATGGGGGACAGAAAGAGACTTTACTTTGGGCAATGAGCAAACGATGCAGTGTGCAGATGCAGTTTCTTTAAGTTGTACACTTAAAACCTGTATGGTTTTGCTAACCAATGTTACCCCAATAAACTAAAAAAATAAAAATGTTGGATATCCATAATAATGAGGAAAGAGCATAAAGAAGGTTGGGGTGTTTTATGAATAACATTTAACTTATAAAATTCCTGGGAATTCTAACTATTATATTTGAATCCCATAGTTTAATATATCAAGAATTTGGAAATACTGCCAAGAGCAATAATCGATAAAATATTAAAGACTTATAACATGATTAGATTAGTTTTGCCAATTTTTGTATATGATATAAACAGAATCATGCACTATATACTTATGTGTCTGGCTTTTGCTCACCATTAAATCTGTGATCTCATTTATGTTGATGACTATAATATATTTGCCATTGTTGTACAGTATTTCATTGTGTAAGTATGTCACAGATTTTTAATTCATTCTGATGGATATTAGGGTAGTTTCCAGTGTGAGTCTGCCAAAATTAGCTCTTCTACAAATATGCATTTATATGCCTTTGGTAGGTATAAATATTGATTTATGTTTGGAAATATACTCAGGACTAGAGATGCTAGGTTATATGATATGTGTATGTTCAGCACTAGTATATAGCACCAAACAATTTCCCAAAGCCTTTGTACAAATTTACATTCCTATCAGCAGTACATGAGAGTAAAGTTGTGTTCCACATCCTCATAGCAATTATGATATTTTCTTTTTTCATTTTAGTCATTCTATTGGGTGTGGGGCGGTACACTCTGGACTTTAATTTATATTTCCCTACTGAAGAATATAACTGACCACTTAATACGTATGTATGTGATTGGGAAACCCTCTTTTATAAGGTGCCTATTCAACATTTTGGCCTTTTTTTCTATTGAGCTTTTTTACAACTACTTATAGAGTTATATGGGATCTTAATAATTATGGATTTGAGTCATTTGTCATTTATATGCAATGCAAATATTTTTCCCTCCCTGTGGCTTGCCTTTATAACAATGCCTTTTGATAAAGATAATTTCCTAATTTTAATATAATTAATTTTAGTCATTCTCTTTTACCTTTGTGGCTAGCACTATTCTATGTTCAGTTTAAGTGATTTCTACCTCTTCTAAGATCATGAAGATATTCTCTTATGTTTACTTCTAAAAGCTTTATTTATATCTATATTTACTTTAATGTTTACAATCCATCTATACTTTATTTTGGTGTATGATGAGAGTTAAAAGTCAAAATTGATCAATCAATCCCAACACCTTTGTACCCACACACCCCTATCTCTCTCTATGTTTTTAGACTTTCTGTTATATCCCATTAGTGTGTTTATGTATCTTTACAACAATAATAACTATAGCTTCAAAATATACCTATGACTTTAAAAATTAAAAATAGGTCTTGATATCTGATATTGAATTTGATTTTTCATTAGAAGTTCTACAACTGCATTAATTTTCTTCAAGATTGTCTTAGCTATTGTTGGCACTTTTATATTTCTATATAAACTTTAGAATCAGTATTGTTTTCTTTGTATTAATATACCTTGGTGTTTACCAACTTTTTGAATCATTTAATTTATAACTTTCATCAGTTTAAAAAATGGTTGGCCTTAGCTACTTAATTATTGCTTTTGCTCTTTTCTTTTCTGCAGAATTACACATTACACTTTATTTTACTGTGTCTCAGATTTTTTCTTACTCTTTTCTGACTTTTGTCTGACTGTACTTCATATTAGCTATTTTCTTTATATATATAATCTTTTTTTAAAGAATTAGAAATAAATGAAAAAATAAAATGTGTCAAAAATCATGGGATATAGCAAACAGTACCTAAGGATGCATGGTTTGTTTTGTTTACTATTGTTATGTTTTTTATTTGTTTTATTTTTTAAATTTATCTTTATTGTTGAAAGTGTTACAGATATCCCTCCTTTTATAGCTCCCATTGACATCCGCCTCTCCACTCAAGACACCCAACCCCATCAGCCTTCGCCAAATTTGCTATTTTCTAAGAGCCAATTTTTAAGTTCACTAATCCTGTCTTCTCCTTTTTCAATCTATTACACATTGGATATTGTATTTTCCATAAGTAATTTCCAAATTATTCCTCTTTTTAATATTTAATTTATTAAATTTTACATTACAGATGTCCTTTCTTTTTCCACCTTTGACCCTCTCCTCCTGATAACACCCTAGCCCAACCTTCACCAAACTGTTGTCTGTGTCCCTTGGTTATGCATATATGCATATAAGTTCTTTGGTTTATCACTTCCTACCTCCCCACCACCTTTCCATCTGAGGTCTGTCAGTCTGTTCCCTATTTCTGTGTCTCTGGAACTATTTTGTTTATCAGCTTATTTTGCTCATTATATTGCACAAATGAGTGAGATAATGAGACATTTGTCTTTCTCTGATTTGGCTTATTTTGCTTAGCATAATACTCTACATGTCCCTCCAGGTTGTATCAAAGGGTAATAGATCCTTCTTACTTACAGCTGCATAGTATTCTATTGTGTGAATGGACCACAGCTTTATATATATATATATATATATTTTCTTTATTGATATTAGAGGGAGAAGAAGGGAGATGGAGAGATAGAAACATCTATGAGAGAAAGAACATTGATTGACCACTTCCTACATGGACTCCACTGGGAATTTGGCCCACAACCTGGGCATGTGCCCTGACCGAGAACTGAACCAGCGACCTCTTGGTGCATAGGTCAATGCTCAACCACTGAGCCACACTGGCCGGTGTGCACCACAGCTTGTTTATCCACTCATCTACTGATGGACACTTGGGCTGTTTCCAGATCATAGCTATTGTAAATAGTGCTGCTATGAACATAGGGGAACATATATTCTTTCTGGTTGGTGTTTCAGGTTTCTTAGGGTATATTCCTAGAAGTGGGATCACTGGGTCAAATGGCAGTTCCATTTTGAACTTTTTGAGGTAACACCATAGTGTTTTCCACAGTGGCTGCACCAGTCTGCATTCCCACCTTCAGTGTACTAAAGTCCCCTTTTCTCCACACCCTCGCCAACACTTGTTGTTTGATAATTTGTTGATGGCGGCGATTCTGACAGGTGTGAGGTGATACCTCATAGTTGTTTTAATTTGCATCTCTCTGATGATTAGTGACATTGAGCATTTTGTCATATGTCTCTTGGCCATTTGTATGTCCTGTTTGGAGAGCTAATTAGGTCCTCTGCCCATTTTTTAATTGGGTTCTTTGTCTTCCTTTTGTTGAGTTGTATGAGCAGTCTATATACTTTGGAAATTAACCCTTTATCTGATGCATCATTGGCGATTATGGTCTCCTATATAGTGGGATCCCTTTCCGTTTTGATGGTTGTTTCTTTAGCTGTGCAGAAGCTTTTTAGTTTGGTGTAGTCCCATGTGTTCATTTTTTTTCCTTTGTTTCTCTTGCCTTAGGTGTTGTATCAGTGAAAATTTTTCTTCATGTGATGTCTGAAATTTTGTTACCTGCATTTTCTTCTAGAATTTTTATGGATTCACGAGTCACATTTAAGTCTTTTATCCATTTTTAGTTTATTCTTGTGTGTGGTGTAAGTCGATGGTCTAGCTTCATTTTATTGCAAGTAGCTGTCCAATTTTCCCAACACCATGTATTGAAGAGACTATCTTACCTCCACTGTATGCCCTTGCCACCTTTCTCAAATATTAATTGAGCATATTGTCTTGGTTCAATTTATGGGTTCTTTATTTTGTTCCATTGATCTATCTGCCTGTTATTGTGCCAGTACCAGGCTGTTTTGATTACAGTGGCTTTGTAGTATAACCTGAAATCTGGTAATGTGATCCCTCCTACTTTGTTCTCCTTTTTCAAGATTGCTGTAGCTATTCGGGGTCTTTTTTGGTTCCATATAAACTTTTGGAGTGTTTGTTCTAGTTCTGTGAAATATGTTGTTGGTATTTTGATGAGAATTGCATTGAATCTATAGATTGCTTTGGGTAGTAAGGACATTTTAATGTTAATTCTTCCAATCCATGAACAAGGTATATGTTTCCACTTTTTTATATCTTCCTCTATTTCTTTTTTCAATGACCTGTAGTTTTCTGTGAAGAGATCCTTTACTTCTTTGGTTAAGTTTAACCCTAGGTATCTTAATTTTTTTTGCTGTGATGGTAAATGGGATTGTTTTTTAGTTTCTCTTTCTGTGATTTCATCATTGGTGTATAAGAATGCCATCGATTTCTTGACGTTCATTTTGTATCCTGCTACTTTGCCAAATTCATTTATTAAGTCCAGTAGATTTTTGATGGAGTCTTTAGGGTTTTCTATGTACAATATCATGTCATCTGCAAATAATGACAGTTACACTTCCTGCTTTCGAATTTGTATCCCCTTTATTTTTTCTTCATGTCTAATTGCTGTGGCTAAGACTTCCAGTTCTATGTTAAATAAGAGTGGCAAAAGTGGGCATCCCTGTCTTGTACCCATTCTTAAGGGGAATGCTTTTAGTTTTTGCCCATTGAGAATGATGTTGGCTGTAGGTTTTTCATATATAGCCTTTATTATGTTGAGATATGGACACTTTATTCCCACATTGCTGAGCGTTTTTATTAGAAATGGGTGCTGGATTTTGTCAAATGCTTTTTCAGCATCTATTGATATGATCATATGGTTTTTATCTTTCATTTAGTTTATGTGGTGTATCACATTTATTGATTTGGGAATAATGTACCATCCTTGCATGCCTGAGATGAAACCCACTTGATCACGATGAATAATTTTTTTGATGTATTGCTGGATTAGATTTGCTAATATTTTGTTAAGGATTTTGGCATCTGTGTTCATCAGGGATATTGGCCTGTAGTTTTCTTTCTTTGTGGAGTCTTTATCCGGTTTTGGAATTAGGATTATGCTGGCCTCATAAAATGAGTTTGGAAGTATTCTGTCTTCTTCGATTTTTTGGAATAGTTTGAGGAGAATGGGTATTAGACCTTCTTTGAATGTTCGGTAAAACTCCCCCGCGAAGCCATCTGGGCCTGGGCTTTTGTTTGCTGGGAGTTTCTTAATTACATCTTCAATTTCCTTTATTGTTATTGGTCTGTTCAAGTTTTCTATCTCTTCCTGGTGAAGTTTTGGGAGAGTGTGTGTTTCTAGAAATTTGTCCATTTCTCCTAGGTTGTCCAATTTGTTGGCATATAATTGTTCATAGTATGTTTCAATGATCCTTTGAAATTCTGTGGTGTCACTTGTTACTTCTCTTCTTTCGTTTCTGATTTTGTTTATTTGGGTCCTCTCTTTTTGTTTCTTGGTGAGTCTGGATAAATGTCCATCAATCTTCTTTATCTTTTCACAGAACCAGCTTTTTGTTTCATTGATCTTTTGAATTTTTTTTTAGTCTCTATGTCATTTATTTCTGCTCTGACTTTTACTATTTCCTTCATCCTACTAGCTCTGGGTTTTTCTTTTTGTTTACTTTCTAGTTCTTTAAGTTGTAGGGTTAGAGAGTCAGTTAGGAATGTTTCTTCTTTATTGAGGTAGGCCTGTAGTGCTATGAACTTCCTTCTCAGGACTGCTTTCACTGTGTCCCATAGATTTTGTGCTGTTGTGTGTTCATTTTCATTTTTTTCCAAGAAATTTTTATTTATTTATTTATTTATTTATTTATTTATTTATTTATTTATTATCCTCACCCGAGGACATTTTTTCATTTTTGTTCAGATAGAGTGGGAGGGAGAGAGAGGAAGAGAGAGAGAGAAAGAAACATCGACGTGAAAGGGACACATCGAGTGGCTGCCACCCGCACGACCAACCAGGGCCGGGGACAAACTGCAACCGAAGTACATGCCCTTAGCGGGAACCGAACCCGGGTCTCTCTGGACCGCAGGCCGATGCTCTAACTGCTGAGCCAAACAGGCCAGGGCAATTTTTTTCCAGGAAATTTTTAATTTCTTCCTTGATCTCGTTAGAACCCATTTGTGGTTTAATAGCATGCCCTTTAGCTTCCAAGTGTTTGAATGTTTTTTGTGTTTTTATTGTAACTGAGTTCTAGTTTCATGCCACTGTGATATGAGAAGATGCTTGATATGATTTCAGTTTTCTTGAATTTGTAGAGACTTGCTTTATGTCCTAACATGTGGTCTGTCTTTGAGAATGACCCATGTGCACTTGAGAAGAATGTATATTCTGCAGCTTTGGGTTGAAACGTTCTGTAAATATCAATGAAGTCCAACCGATCTAGTTTGTCTAGTAACGACTCTATGTCCTTGTTAATTTTTTGTCAAGAAGATCTATCCAGTGGTGTCAGTGGCGTGTTAAAGTCACCCACTATGATCGTGTTGCTATTGATCTCTCCCTTGAAGTCCTCCAGAAGTTTCATTTTGGTGCTCCTGTGTTTGGTGGGTATATGTTTACCAGGGTTATATCCTCTTGTTGGATTGATTTTTTAATATCATGTAGTGACCTTCTCTGTCTATTATGGCCCTTGTTTTGAAGTCTATCTTGTCTGATATGAGTTTTGCTACACCAGCTTTTTTTTTCATTTCCATTTGCTTGGAAAATTTTTTTTCATCCCTTCAATTTCATCCTGTGTGAGTCTTTTGTTGTGAGGTGGTTCTCTTGTAGACAGCATATACATGGGTCGTGTTTTCTTATCCAATCAGCTACCCTATGTCTTTTGATTGGAGCATTTAAGCCATATACATTTCAGGTAACTATTGATAGATTGTTATTGGTTGTCATTTTGATTTTATGCCTGTGTTCCTCTCTCGCTCTCTGTTTCTTCTTCTCCTTACAACAGTCCCTTCAGCATTTCTTGCAGTGCTTGTTTGGCGGTGGTAAATTCCTATAGTATTTTTTTTTTTTTAATCCGTGAAGCTGTTTATTTCTCCTTCAATTTAGAATGATAGCCTTGCTGGATAGAGTAGTCTTGGATTCAGACCCTTGCCTTGCATTACTTTGTACACTTCATGCCACTCCCTTCTGGCCTGCATCGTTTCAATTGAGAAATCAGCTAACAGTCTAATGGGAGCTCCCTTGTAGGTAACTTTCTGTCTCTCTCTTGCTTCCTTTAAGATTCTTTGTCTTGAGTGTTTGCCATTTTTATTATGATGTGTCTAGCTGTGGGTCTTCTGGGGTTCATCTTGCTTGGGACTCTCTGTGTTTCCTGGACTTGTGTGACTTTTTCCTTCACCAGTTTAGGGAAGTTTTCTGTCATTATTTCTTCACACAGGTTCTCTATTCCTTTCTCTGATTTTTCTCCTTCTGGTGTCCCTATAATGTGAATGTTGTTATGTTTCGTATTGTCCCACAGCTCCCTTAAACTTTCCTCCTGCTTTTTAATTTTTTTTTCCATTTGCTGTTCTATTTGGATGTTTTTCTCTACCTTGTCTTCTAACTCGCTGATTCAGTCTTCAGCTTCTTCTAATCTACTATTGAACTCTTCTAAGGTATTTTTCATAACAGCTATGTCATTCTTTATTTCCTCTTGATTTTTATGCATAGCTTCTACTTCTTTATGCGTAGCTTCTACCTCTTTTTTTAAGCTGAAGTAGTTCCCAGTGATCTCTTCATAATTGTTATTAAGTTGCTTGTAGTTCTCACCAAATTGTTTGAGCACCCTTAAAATAATTGCCTTGAATTCTTTATCTGACAAGTTGCTTTCTTCCATTTCCTGTAGTTCCTTTTCTAGTGATTCCTCTTTTTCTTTCCTTTGGGTGTTGTTTCTTTGTCTCCCCATTTTAGCCCTCTGGTAGCTCTAGACCCGGTGAGGGAATGTTTAGATGTTTAGGCAGCTCACTGAATATCAAATAAGGCTACTGTGCCTCCCCAACTATTCTGTTTTGGGTCACCTCTTGCCTGCTGGGGATCCTGGAGGATTGACTATGGGGGGTTGGTATTGGTGTGTCCTGGTAGGTGCTGCTGCTGGATCATGTGGGCCCCTCTGAAGCTGTGTTCCCAGCTGGTCGCTGGTGCCACCTGTATCTGTATAGCTCAGACACTGTTGGAGTCACGCTCCCTGTCCATACCTTGGGCAGCTGTGTTGCACAGGTCTCACTGGAGTCCTGGCTCCCCGCTGATCTTGTAGGCAGCTGGATTGCACTGTCCCTTTGGAGACCAGGCCCCAAGCCTATCTTGTGGGTCGCTGGGTTGTGCAGGCCTCTCTGGTGCCCCAGCACCCCACCAGTCCTGCAGGCAGCTGGATCACACAGTTCCTTTGGAGACCCATCTCCATGTCTATCTTGTGGGCAGCTGGGTCACACAGGCTTCTCTGGTGCCCCAGCACCCCACAGGTCCCACGGGCAGCTGGACCACATAGTTCCTTTGGAGACCCGACTCCATGCTTATCTTGTGGGCTGCTGAGTCGTGTAGGCTTCTGTGGTGCCCCAGTACCCCGCAGGTCCCATGGGCTGTTGGATCATACCTGTCCCTCTTGAGCCCTGGCTTCCCACAGCTCTTGTGTGCCACTGGGTCACACAGGTCTCTGTGGAGCCCCAGGTCCTGCCTCTGGTGGCTGGGGAGGGCTGCTGCCCCGTGGGGCTCAGCTCCTACTCAGCCTTTGCTGTAGTTTTTGGGGATCATTCTCTGCTGCTGGTCTGTGCCTCTGTTGCCTGGGGGTGGGTATCTGCTCCCCAGCCTCTGTTACTGGGGGTATATCTCAACTCTGGACTCTGATCTTGCTGCTACTGTGTGGGCTGGTGCTGGGCTCCCGGCCATTTGTGACTTCCACAACCTGCACCTTGGCAGCTCCGCTACTGTGCAGTGGTCTGTGTTGACACAGGGTGTCCACTGGTCTGATCGTGCCAGGTGCACTGGTGGGCTCAGGTTGCTGGGCCCTAGCCGCTCCCACTGCCTCCTCCCAGGGAAGACCCGTGATCTTCCAAAATGATGGGACCTCCCTACAGCGCAGGGAGAAGCACCCTGAAGGGCTGCTTACCGTGGTGGCTGACTGCTCCTTGTCCACAGCACAGGAAACTGCTGTCTTGTGTCTCTGAGCTGCACAAGTTTGGTCGTCCACCTTCACGTCCACTCACACTCTCTCACACACTAGCTCACTCTCTCACACACTCACCCTCCCTCCTGCCCTGCTCGCCGCCATCTTCTTCCTCATGAGTGACACTTAAGTCTTTTATCCACTTTTAGTATATTCGTGTGTATGGTGTAAGTTGGTGGTCTAGTTTCATTTGTTTTGAATGTATCTGTACAATTTTCCTGGCACCATTTATTGAAGAGACCATCTTATTCCATTGTATTCTCATGCCTCGTTTGTCAAGTATTAATTGAGCATAATCTCTTGGGTCAATTTCTGGGTTCTCTGTTCTGTTCCATTATCTATATGCCTGTTCTTGTGCCAGTACCAGGCTGTTTTGATTGCAATGGCTTTGTTGTATAACCTGAAACCTGGGATTGTGATCCCTCCAACTCTGTTCTTTTTTTTCAATATTGCTGTGGTTATTCAGGGACTTTTTTGGTTCCATATAAACTTTTAGAATATTTGTTCTAGAACTGGGAAATATGCCATTGGTACTTTAATAAGGATTGCATTGATTCTGTAGATTCCTTTGGGTATTATAGATATTTTATTTATTTTTACATAATTTTATTTTATTTTAATTATTTTTAATTATTTAATTTATTTTTGTTACAGATATTTCACCTTTCCCTCCCCCAGACACCCTCTTCACAATCCTCCCCCACAAGCATTGTTGTCTATGTCCATTGCTCATGCATACATGCACATACGTTCTTTTGTTTATCTCATCCTTCTTCCCTGCCTTCCTCCTCTGATGTTTTTCAGTCTTAACTGTACTCCTTTCTGTGACTCTGGGTCGTTTTTGATGATCAGCTTATTTTGTTTATTATATTCCATAAATAAGTGAGATCATGTGGGATTTGTCTTTCTCTGATTGGCTTATTTTGCTTCACATAGTACTCTACAGGTTTCTCCATGTACTCTCAAAAGATAAGAGATATTTCTTTCTTACATTTGCATAATATTCCATTGTGTATATGTACCACAGCTTTTTTATTCCCTCATCTCTTGATGGACACTTGGGCTGTTTCTAGATCTTAGCAATTGTAAGTAGTGTTGCTATGAACATAGGGGTACATATAGTCTTTCTGATTGGTGTTTCAGGGTTCTTAGGATATATTCCTAGAAGTGAGATCACTGGGTCAAATGGCAGTTCCATTTTTAATTTTTTGAGAAAACACCATCCTGTTTTTCATAGTGGCTACACCAGTCTGCATTCCCACCAGCAGTGTACTAGAGTCCCCTTTTCCCCACACCCTCACTAGCACTTGTTGTTTGATGATTTGTTGATGGCAGCCATTCTGGAAGGTGTGAGGTGATACCTCATAGTCATTTTAATTTGCATTTCTCTGATGATTAGTGACCAACATTTTTTCATATATCTCGTGGCCATTTGTATGTCCTGTTTGGAGAGGTGTCTATTTAGGTCCTCTGCTCTTTTTTTTTAATTGGGTTCTTTGTCTTCATTTTGTTGAGTTGTATGAGTACTCTATATACTTTGGCAATTAACCCCTTATTTGATATATTGTTGATAATTATGCTCTCCATTTTCATTTTAGTGCTTGTTTAATTATGTTGATTCTTCCAATCCATGAACATGGTATATGCTTCCCCTTTTTTATATCTTCCTCTATTTCTTTTTCCAATGTCTTGTAGTTTTCTGAGAAGAGGACTTTTATCTCCTTGGTTAACTTTATTCCTATGTATCTTAATTTTTTTGTTGCAATAGTAAATGGAATTTTTTTTTGTTTTTTGTTTTTTTAGTTTCTCTTTCTGTGAGTTAATTATTGGTGTATAAAAACACCAAGGATTTCTGGATGTTGATTTTCTATCCTGGTACATTGATAAATTCAGTTGTTAAATCTAGTAGTTTTTTGGTGGAGTCCTTAGGGTTTTCTATGTACAATATCATGTCATCTGTGAATAATGACAGTTTTACTTACTCCTCTCCAATTTAAATGTTTTTTATTTTTTTCTTCTTGTCTGATTGCTGTGGTTAAGACTTCCAGTGCTATGTTGAATAAGAGTGATGAAAGTGGGCATCCCTATCTTGTTCCTGTTCTTAAGGGAAATGCTTTTATTTTTTGCCTATTGAGTATCATGTTAGATGTAGGTTTGTCATAAATGGCCTTTATTATGTTGAGATGTGATCCTTCTATTCCTCCTTTGCTGAGATTGTTATCAAAAATGAATGCTGGATTTTGTCAAATGCTTTTTCAGCATTTGATAAGATCACATGATTTTCATGTTTTATTTTGTTTATGTGGTGTATCACATTTGTCAATTAATGAATATTTTACTAGCCTTGCATCCCTGGGATGAATACCACTTAGTCGTGGTGAATAATTTTTTCATATGTTGCTCAATCTGATTTACTAATATTTTGTTGAGGATTTTGGCATCTATGTTTATCAGTGACATTAGCATGTAGTCTTCTTTCTTTGTAGTGACTTTATCTGGATTGGGGATTAGGATTATGCTGGCCTCATAAAAAGAGCTTGGAAGTCTTCCTTCCTCTTGAATTTTTTGGAATAATTTGAGGAGAATAGGTGTTACTTCTTCTTTGAATGTTTGGTAAAACTCCCCTGTGATGCCATCCATACCAGTGCTTTTGTTTGCTGGGAGTTTATTGATTACTGCTTCTATTTCCATAATTGTTATTGGTCTGTTTAGTTTTTCTGACTCTTCCCACTTGAGTTTTGGAAGACTGTATGATTCCAGAAATTTGTCCATTTCTCCTAGGTTGTTGAATTTGTTGGCATATATTTGTTCATAGTATTTTCATACAATATTTTGTATTTCTGTGGTGTCAGTTATTACTTCACCTCTTTCATTATAATTTTATTAATTGGGTCCTCTCTTTATTTCTTGGTGAGTCTGGCTAAAGGTTGATCAATTCTGTTTATCTTTTCAAAGAACCAGCTCTTGGTTTCATTGATCTTTAACATATTATTTTTAGTCTCTATGTCATTTATTTCCCCTCTGATCTTTATTATTTCCTTCCTTCTAATGACTCTCGGTTTTTCTTTCTGTTCTCCTCATAAATCTTTAAGTTGTAGGGTTAGATCGTTTGTTACAAAGTCTTCTTGTTTGTTGAGGTAGGCCTCTATTGCTATGGACTTCCTTTCCAGGACTGCTTTTGCTGTTTATTTTCATTAGTTTCCATGACGTTTTTTATTTCTTCCTTGACCTCCTTGGTCACCCAGTCATTGTTCAATAGCAGGCTATTTAGCCTCCATGTGTTTGAATGATTCTGAGTGTTTTTATTGTGTTGTTTGATTTCTAGTTTCATGCCATTGTGTTCCAAGATGGTACTTGATATGGTTTCAATATTCTTGAACTTGTAGAGACTTAGTTTGTGTCCTAACATGTGGTCTGTCTTTGAAAATGTACCATGTGCACCTGAAAAAAATGTATATTCTGCAGCTTTGGGGTAAAATGTTCTGCAAATATCAATTAAATAAGGTCTGCATTTCCTTGATATTTTTTTGTCTAGAAGATCTATCCAGTGATGTCAGTGTGGTGTTATAGTCCCTTATTATGATTGCATTGCTGTCGATCTCTCCCTTGGAGTCCTCCAGAAGTTTTTAAAATATATTTTGTGGTTCTATATTTGGTGCATATGTTTACCAGGGTTATATCCTCTTGATGAATCGTTCCTTTTAATATTATGACGTGACTTTCTTTGTCTCTTATTATGGCCTTCATTTTGAAGTTTATCTCATCAGATATGAGTATTGCTTTTGTTTTGTTTCCATTTGATGGGAAAATTTTTCCACCTCTTCACTTTTCTCTTGTGTGCATCTTTTGTTCTGAGGTGGGTCTCTTGTAGACAGCATAAATATGGGTCATGTTTTTTTTTGTTTTTTTTTTTATCCAATCAGCTACTCTATGTGCTTTGATTAGAACATGTAAGCCATTTACATTTATGGTTATTATTGATAGGTACTTATTTGTTGCCATTTTAATTCTTTATGCCTGTGTTCCTCTCTCTGTCTCTGTTTTTTCTCCTTCTTACAATAGTCCCTTTAGCATTTCTTGCAGTGCTGCTTTGGTGGTAGTAAAATTCTTTTAGTTTTTTTTTTTTTTTTTTTGTCTGTGAAGTTCTTTATTTCACCTTCAATTTTGAATGATAACTTTGCTGGATAATGTAGCCCTCCATTCAGATCCTTGCTTTTCATTACTTTGTATACTTCATGCCACTCTCTTCTGGCCTGCAGTGTTTCTATTGAGAAATCAGCTGACAGTCTAATGGGAGCTCCCTTGTAGGTAACTTTCTGTTTCTCTCTAGCTGCCTTTAAGATTCTTTCTTTGTCTTTAATATTTGCCATTTTAATTATGATGTATCTAGATGTGGGTCTTTTGGGTTCATCTTAATTGGGACTCTCTGTGTTTCCTGGACTTGTGTGACTTATTCCTTCACCAGGTTAGGGGAGTTTTCTGTCATTATTTCTTCAAACAGGTTATCTATAACTTTCTCTGATTCTTCCCCTTCTGGTACCTTTATGATGCAAATGTTGTTATATTTCATTTTGTCCCAATGCTCCCTTAAACTCTCCTCTTGCATTTTTTTCCGTTTGCTGCTCTACTTGGGTGCTTTTTCTATCTTTTCTTTTTCTTTTTTTATCTTCACCTCAGGACATTTTTGCATTTATCTTCAGATAGAGCGAGAGGGAGAAAAGGAGGAAGAGAGAGAGAAACATCGATATGAGAGAGACGCATCGAGTGATTGCCACTCACATGACCCCAACCAGGGCCGGGGACAAACTACAACTGAGGTACAGGCCCCTAGCGAGAACCAAACCTGGGACTCTCTGGTCTGAAGGCTGGCACTCTAACCGCTGAGCCAAACTGGTCAGGGCTATCTTTTCTTTTAACTCACGTACTCAGTCTTCAGATTCTTCTATTGAATCCTTCCAAGGTATTTTTTATATCAGCTATGTCATTCTTCATTTCCACCTGATTTTTATTCTAGCTTCTAACTCTTTTTTATGCTGGCATAGTTTTCATTAAGATCCTTGTAGTTGTCACTAAAGTGTTTAAGCACCCTTAAAACCATTGTTTTGAGTTCTTTATCTGACAATCTGCTTGCCTCCATTTCATGTAGTTCCTTTTCTGGTGATTCCTCTTTTTCTTTCATTTGGGGGTTGTTTGTCTCACCATTTTACAGTCTGGTAGTTCGAGGCCAGGTTAGGTTTGTTGTGACGTGTAGGCAGGTCACTGTGTATCCAATAAGACTGCTATGCCTCCCAGTCTGTACTGGTGCATGGTGCCTCTCCTCAGTTGCAGGTCCAGGGGGATTGACAGCTGGCAGCCCCTGTTCATCTGTCATCGTATGCACTGCTAGGGTGTGCAGGTCCCCAGGTACTGTTGCTGCCTGGTGGGGTTCAACTCCTGATCTGCATTGCTGCTGCTGCTGCTGCTGCTGCGGGATGGGTCTCAGTTCCCAAGCTTCTGTTGCTGCTTGGGGTGGGGCTCCACAGTTAAACAGCTGGCGCTGCTGTTGTTGGGGGCAGCTCTCAGCTCCTGAGGCTTGCTGTTGCTTGGGGTGGGGGTGGTGCTTAACTCCTGAGTCTCCATTGCTGTTTGCATGGTGCTCCACTCCCAAGCCAGCCACTGCTGATGCTGTCGGGGATGGTGCTTGTTTCTCAAGCTGGCTGTTGCTGCTGCTGGTGGCAGTGCTCAGCTCTTGAGCTCCACTGCTGCTGCCAGGAGCAGGTGCCCTAATAGCACAGCTACTGTGTGTTGGCCCATATTGGCACAGCAGGGGCCACTAGTTTGATGGTACAAGGTACATTGGTGGCCATGGGTTGCTGGGCCCCAGCCACTCCCTCCTGCCTCTTCCCAGAGAGGACCCAGTGGATCTTCCAAAATGGTATGCCTTCCAGCCATAAGCAGAGAGAAGCCCCTGACAAGCAGCACACAGCGATAGCTGGCTAGTCACCCATCCACAGCACTGGAACCATCTGCCCTAGGTTTCCACCCTGCTGCAGGGTTGCTCATCCACTCACATTCTCTTATGCTCACTCACACTCTCACATACTCACCCTTGCTCTGGTCCTGTCTGCCTCTATGTTCCACACTCCAATGTATTCTTTATGAATTCCAAATTTCCATTGAAATTTCCTATCTTTATTGATTTTATTAATCTTTTTCTCTTTTTAATTAAATGAATATATTAACCATAGTTTTTTAAAATAACTATCTATAAACTTTGATATTTGGATCACCTGTTGGTCTGTTTCCATATTCTGGCTTTTTGTTCTTAAATCTTGGTTTTGTGTCATATGGTTCTGCCTATTGGTATGCCTAATGATTTTTTAAATTGAATTCCAGGTACTGTGTCATAAAAATGTAGAGTTTTCAGATGATGCTGATTTCTTCCAGAGAGGTTTCATTATTTCCTTTGCTACACAGATAGTGTGGGAGAAATATACTTAAATCTCACAGGGGGCTGTGCTGAGTTACAGTTTTAGCTAAACCTGGTCTTTCTTTATTGTTACCATATAACTAGGACATAGCTTCTTTAGTGTTTTAAACTGATAACCTCATGTGTCTTCTTTTTATAGCATTTGGAGACTGCAGGAAAGCCAGGTCTACTTAAGGTTTTCATACTAGGTTTTAGTTTAGTGGTTTTGGCAAATTCAAAATTCAGCAATAGTATTGAGAGGGGTTTCAGCCAAAAGTTTCAGGCCTTCTACCTCTCTACATTTATCACTTTAGCTCTGTGTGACCATCAAAACAGATGAAGGAATCAAAAGGAAAAATAAACAAATGGGGCTACATCAAACTAAAACATTTTTGCATAGCAAAGGAAACCATCAACAAAATGAAGACAGCCCACTGAATGGGAGAATACATCTATTGATACATCTGATAAGGGCTTAATATGCAAAATTTATAAAGAACTTATAAAACTCAACACCAAACAAAACAATCCAATTAACAATGGGCAAAGGACCTGAATAGACTCTTCTCCGAAAAAGGACACACAGATGGCCAATAGACATATGAAAACATGTTCAATGTCACTAAACATCAGAGAGATACAACCTAAAACTACAGTGAGGTATCACCTCAAACCTGCCAGAAGGTCTACCATCAATAAATCAACAAACAGCAAGTGCTGGTGAGGATGTGGAGAAAGGGGAACCCTCGTGCACTGTTGGTGGGAATGCAGACTGGTGCAGCTACTGTGGAAAACAGTATAGAATTTCCTCAAAAGATGAAAAATGGAACTGTATTAGGACTGACTTCTTGGAATTTATCCAAAGAAACCCAAAACACTAATTTGAAAGAATATATGCACCTCTTTGTTTATTGCAGCGTTATTTACAATAGCCATGATTTAGAAGTACCCCAAGTATCCATCAGTAGATGAGTGAATAAAACAGCGATGGTACATTTACTCAATGGAATACTAGTTGGTCATAAAGAAGAAGAAAATTTTACTCTTTGCAACAACATGGATGGACCTGGAGAACATTATACTAAGTGAAATAAGCCAGTCAGAGAAAGACAAGTACCATATGGTTTCACATATATATGGAATCTAATGAGCAAACTGAATAAGCAAAATAGAGACAGACTCATAGATAAACAGCAGGCTGACAGTTGTCGGAGTGGGGAGATTGGAGGGTAGAGGGATTGAGCAAAAAAAAAGAGAAAAGAAGGAAAGAACTCATTACATGGAGAACAGTGTGGTGATTGTGGGGATAGGTGAGTGGGTGGAGGTAGAAGAAGGTATAGGAGGAATAAATGATGATGGAAAAAATAAAATAAAATAAAGGAAATACAAATAACAAATAAATAAATAAATAAATAAATAAATAAATAAATAAATAAACAAATAAATAAATAAATAAATAAATGCAACAACAGCAACAAAATCTATCATCCAGTAGCAGCCTTATGCCTGGAGCCAAATTTACAATTCTAACATGAAATCCATGGCCAGAATTGGCAAGTACCACTGTACCACCAGGTATCAAGAATCTGCAGGCCAAAATATCATCTATGAGAGGTTGTACCCTTTCTTCAGAATTTTAGTTTTTCCAATCCTTGTTGCTTCTACAGTTCTAGGTTTTCTAATTGTCCATGAGGGGAACACTGGTCAGCCACAAACAACTTTGTGCTACCCAGATTAGAAATAATACTCATCTGATTTGATAGTATATACATTAAAACAAAAATCTACAAGTCATTTTGAGTTCTCTCTTTTTCTAATATTTCACATCTAATTCATTGGAGGATCCTTTTGGATCATCCTTCACAATATATCCAGAATCAAGGTACTTCTCACCACTTTTTCCACTATCACTCTGACCTGAACCATTATCAGCTCTCATCTGAAATATTAATAACCTCTTAACTGGATTCTCTACTTCTATCCTTCCTATACTTACATTTTTAACAGAGTATCCATAATTATTTTTTTTAAAACATAAGTCAGATAATGTAATTATTTTTCTAAATATTATAATCACTCCCTATTTTTCCTCAGAATAGAATTCAAAGCCCTTTAATGTCCTACCAGACTCTAGATGACCCAGCCTCCTCTTTGATTTCATCCTCTCCTAATACTTTCTCTCCTACTGTCCAGCCACACTGGCCACTTTGATGCTCTTAGAACAAATCAGACACTTTTGTGATCAGAGTCTTGCCCTTGGCTGTTCCCTCCACCTGTAACACGACTGCCTTAGATATCTGTGTTGTTAACACTTTTACCTCCTTAAAATTTCTGCTCATATGTCACTTTTTCAAAGAAGCATATGCTGATCACCCCATTTTAAATGTCAGTGGCAACACGATCCTCCATCTAGACATGACATGACATATCCCCTTTATTCTGTAATACTTTCATGTCTTCCCGCAGTGCTTCTCACTTCACAACATACTTGATACTTTACTTTTTTATCCATTGATTATTTTATCTTTCACCATCACTCTCTCCTCTATTATATAAGCTCCACAAGTGCAGGGTTTTTGTTTCATTCATGGATGCAAGCTACTAGAATAGAGCCTGGCACACAATCTGTAAATATTTGACAATGATTGAAAAAATATGTCACATATAATTATTTGAGTCTTTTTAAATGCACTTTCTACTTCAAAATACAGAGCTAAATCTAATTTAGACGTGAAAACACAGACCTTGATATATTGCTCTGATGACTCATAAAACTTATTCTGAAATTCTTAGAGTAAGAAACTCACTCAAATTCTGTTCATTTTTTATTTTGCTAATTCACTTGAAAATGGGCTATGTATCTACTCATTTCTCTGTCAGATTTACAGCTACCAGCAAAAGCAATACTCTAAAAATGAGAAAATATCCAGAGTCTCTTCCTGTTTACCATCCACTGTAGAGAATTGGATAGAAGTATAGGAGGATGCAGGTAGAATAGGCATTACAAAAATATAATAACATTCTATTTGAGGGATCTTGTCCTTAGGAAGCTGTAACTACACTCTTATACTCTATATCAGCTCTGTCTTCTAGATAATTTAAGAAACAGGTGTTAATATTTCAATCTAATGACAGAGAAATTAGTCTGAAATGGTGAAATAAGGTTTGCTGTCTAGAAAGAAAATTCTATTAAAGGCTGGATCCTTCTCCTGATCAGTTAATATTACTCAACCGGACTTCCCCCTCCCCATTTCCATACCAGCCTGGATTAAAGGTCTCAGCTTTAAACATTACTAGGAGGACAGAATAGGAAATATTCCACTTCTTTTGGAAAAAGCTCAAACAGAAAGTGAGAAAATACGTACAGCTTCCAAACTTCAGTGGGCAGGCATGCACATCCATGGGAAAATCTTCCAAATGCATGGGACATTCGGCATGAATTGTTAACCTTAAAGTAAGGAGAACAGAAAATGAAGTCAAGCTAAAATGAATGGTATTGAACATAAAGCTGAGATCCTGTTTATTAGTAATAGAGTGCACCTAAGAGTAATGGGATTTTATTTGTTTAGGTTCACTGAGAGCCACTCATTTATGAACACAAAGGATGGCATAAATGAACTAGATAGATTTTCAAAGCAGCATTCAGTATTTATATTTTTAAATCAGATCTAAATTCCACCACCTTACCACCTTTAGAAAAGCAAATATAGCTTATCTGCCCTAGCCAAGCTCCCTTAGCTACTACCCCCATCCAAAGAAACCTTAAAACAGCAGGTTCTGACTCTTTTACTGCTGACAGTAGTTTAATAATTTCTAAATAATTCTCCTCAGTAGGCTATCATGTAAGTTAACCAATTTAAAAATTACACTGGAGAGGAGAGATGTGTAGAAAGATTATCTTTATCCTGATAATGAACAGGCACAAAAGATGGTTCTGCTGCGAAAGGAGATGACTCTTGGAGAACAGATACACACACACACACACACACACACACACACAGTAACTGGCTAGAAAAATACAAAGGTAATGGAAAACATAAAAAAACCTCAGAGATCTAGTTTGAAGAGTTCATGCTTTTCTAACAGGGACAACATATGGGAGAGACTGTGAATGGATTCCTCAGCGGAAATCTGGATGTGGTATGATTTGCCATACATCCTCCATATTCATTCCTCTGTATTAATATGTCCAAATAGTGTATTTCAGGTTTTCTTCTCAGATTTCTTTCAAAAATTTTGAATCTCAACTTTCCTTGGCCTAGATAGTAGCCTCCTATGTAGAAATTGGACTCACACAGCAAAAATTCAGAGTTCATTGTGACCTAGCTTTGATGAGCTGTTTCTAGCTAACCTGTACAGACCCTGCTTATATTGGATTCAATTCCTGCCACGCTCTTGGAATTGTAAATTGCCAACTGGTAAGCATCTCCAGTCCTGGCTAATTGTTAAACTGGATGAATATGTGACACCTCACAAATAATCACAGCAGCAACACTAGATATTGCTCAAAGCAGGCTGACTAAAGAAAATATGCTCAGATGTGTATTAGCAAGAACTCTACCTAGTTTGGTTGACAGAAATCAAGTGTGTGCCCTTCATTAAATACTTACCTATCTTTTATTTTCAGTTTCCCTAACTGAAAAATAAAGATCGGAACTAGATAGTCAGTGTCCCTGCAGCTCTGATTAATCCCTTAATTACAAAATTCCGCATGTGTCCTAGAGAGAACCTCAATTCTCAAGTTAGCCTACAATATCTCACCAATTCACTCTTTATTTTTGAGGCATAAAGGGGGTTTTATGACTCAAAGAGTTTGACACAAGAGAAATGTATTTCAGTGAGAAACCTGCTACTTGTGTTGGATACTTAAAATTTCCATGAGTTTAATAAAGAAAATTGTGTTTCTTCCCTCCAGTTATATTAGTATTTTTAAGAGAGTGCCTCTTATGAGTAATTCCAAGGAGGAAATTACTTTATGTCGACCCAGCAGTCATGGGGACAGGGAAAATAAGACAATGACAAATAGTTTATCAAAGCAAAGTGCAAAAGGTACTGAATTTTGATTAGGAGCAGAACTCGTCTATAATAACTTTCCTATATTCCTTCCCATCTACTTCTTGCCCATCCCTCCTAAAGCACAGCAGAGAGGAGAAAGTAGAGGTTGAGGAGGGCAGGGTATTTCACAAGCCAAATTATGCTGTGCTATTTTCATTGGTTTTTTATGTTTACTTGTATTATTAATTTATTTTTGTTACAGATGTTTCTCCTTTTTCTCCACAGACACCCTCCTCCCTAATCCAACCCCACTAAGCATTGTTGTCTATATCCATTAGTTACGTATACATGCATATATAAGTTATTTCCTTTACCACATCCCTCCCTCTCACCCCACTCCTCTGAGGTTTGTCGATCTGAATCATACTCTTTTGTATGTCTCTGGGTCTGTTTTGTTCATCAGCTTTTTTTGGTCATTATATTCCACAAATAAGTGAGATCACACGGTATTTGTCTTTCTCTGATTGGCTTATTTTGCTTAGCATGATACTCTCCAGGACCCTCCATGTCTTTTCAAAGGATACGAGATCTTTCTTTCTTATAGCTGCATAATGCTCCATTGTGTATATGTATCAGAGTTTTTTTATCCACTCATCTATTGATGGACACTTGGGCTGTTTCCAGATCTTAGCTATTGTAAATAGTGCTGCTATGAGCATAGGGGTACATATATTCTTTCTGATTGGTATTTCAGGCTTCTTAGGGTATATTCCTAGAAGTGGGATCCCTGGGTCAAATGGCAGTTCCATTTTTAATTTTTTGAGGAAACACCATCCTGTTTTTCATAGTGATTGCACCAGTCTGCATTCCCACCAGCAGTGTACTAGAGTCCCCTTTTCTCCACACCCTGGCCAGCACTTGTTGTGTAATGATTTGTTGATGTCAGCCATTCTGGCAGGTGTGAGGTGATACCACATAGTCATTTTAATTTGCATCTCTCCGATGATTAGTGACCTTGAGCATTTTTCATATGTCTATTGGGCATTTGTAAGTCCTGTTTGGAGAGATGTCTATTTAGGTCCTCTGCCCATTTTGTAATTGGATTGTTTGTCTTCCTTTTGTTGAGTTGTATGAGTACTCGATATGTTTTGGAAATTAACCCCTTATCTGATGTATTTTTGGCAATTATGCTCTCCCATATGGTGGGTTCCCTTCCCATTTTGATGGTTGTTTCTTTTGCTGTGCAGAAGCTTTTTAGTTTGATGTAGTCCCATGTATTAATTTTTTCCTTTGTTTCTCTTGCCTTAGGTGTTGTATCAGTGAAAATTCTGCTGCGTGTGATGTCTGAAATTTTGTTGCCTACATTTTCTTCTAGGATTTTTATGGATTCATGAGTCACATTTAAGACTTTTATCCATTTTGAGTTTATTAGTGTGTATGGTGTAAGCTGATGGTCTAGCTTCAATTTTTGCATGTAGCTGTCCAAGTTTCCCAGGATCGTTTATTAAAGAGGCTGTCTTTTCTCCATTGTATGCCCTTGCCACCTTTGTCAAATATTAATTGAGCATAATGTCTTGGGTCAATTTCTGGGTTCTCTATTCTGTTTCATTGATCTATGTCTGTTCTTGTGTCAGTACCAGGCTGTTTTGATTACAATGGTTTTGTAGTATAACCATTCGGTATTGTGATCCCTCCTACTTTGTTCTTCTTTTACAAGATTGCTGTGGCTATTCTAGGTCTGTTTTGGTTCCACATGAACTTTTGAAGTATTTGTTCTAGTTCCGTGAAATATGTCATTGGCATTTTATTTTACTTTATTTTTATTTATTCATTATTTTTTTTATCCTCACCCGAGGACATTCTTTCATTTTTTGTTCAGATAGAGTGGGAGGGAAAGAGAGGAAGAGAGAGAGAGAGAAAAACATCGACATGAAAGGGACACATCGAGTGGCTGCCTCCCGCATGACCCAACCAGTGCCGGGGACAAACTGCAACCGAGGTACATGCCCTTAGCGGGAACCGAACCTGGGTCTCTCTGGACCGCAGGCCGACGCTCTAACTGCTGAGCCAAACCAGCCAGGGCTGTCATTGGTATTTTAATGGAGACTGCATTGAATCTATAGATAGCTTTGGGTAGTATGGACATTTTAATGATGTTAATTCCTCCAAACCATGAACAAGGTGTATGTTTTCACATTTTTATATCATCCTGTATTACTTTTTTCAATGTCCTATAGTTTTCTACAAATAAGTCCTTTACTTATTTGATTATGTTTATTCCCAGATATCTTAATTTTTTGCCGCAATGGTAAATGGGATTGTTTTTTAGTTTCCCTTTCTGTGAGTTCATTATTTGTGTATAAGAATGCTGTCGATTTCTTGATGTTAATTACATACCCAGCTAATTTGTCAAATTCATTTATTAAACCTAGCAGATTTTTTGCCCTGGCCGGTTTGGCTCAGTGGTTAGAGCGTCGGCCTGCGGTCCAGCGAGACCCGGGTTCGGTTCCCACTAAGGGCATGTACTTCGGTTGCAGTTTGTCCCCGGCCCTGGTTGGTTGTGCGGGTGGCAGCCACTCGATGTGGCCCTTTCACATCGATGTTTCTCTCTCTCTCTCTCTTCCTCTCTCTCCCTCCTACTCTATCTGAACAAAAAATGAAAGAATGTCCTCGGGTGAGGATAAAAATAAATAATAATAAACCTAGTAGATTTTTGATGGAGTCTTTAGGGTTTTCTATGTACAATATCATATCATCTGAAAATAATGACAATTTCACTTCCTCCTTTTCAATTTGGATCCATTTTGTTTTTTCTTCTTGTCTAATTTTTGTGGCTAAGATTTCCAGTACTATGTTAAGTAAGAGTGGCGAAAGTGGGCATCCCTGTCTTGTTCCTCTTTGTAAGGGAAATGCTTTTAGCTTTTGCCCATTGAGTATGATGTTGGCTGTAGGTTTTTCACATATGGCCTTTATTATGTCAAGATATGATCCCTCTCTTCCCACAATGCTGAGCATTTTTATCAGAAATGGGTGCTGCATTCTTTCTAATGCATTTTTAGCATCTATTGGTATGATCATATTGTTTTTATCTTTCATTTTGTTTATGTGTATATCACATTTATTGATATGCGAATATTGTACCAGCCTTGCATCCCAGGGATGAATCCCACTTGATCATGGTGAATAATTTTTTTAATGTATTGCTGGATCCGATTTGCTAAGATTTTCTTAAGGATTTTGGCATCTATGTTCATTACAGATATTGGCCTGTAGTTTTCTTTCTTTGTGGAGTCTTTATCTGGTTTTGGAATTAGAATTATGCTGACCTCATAAAATGAGTTTGGAAGTCTTCCCTCTTCTTGAATATTTGTAATAGTTTGAGGAGAATGGGTGTTAGTTCTTCTTTGAATGTTCAGTAAAACTCCCTTGTGAAGTGTCTGGGCCTCGGCTTTTGAATGCTGGGAGATTCTTGATTACATCTTCAATTTTATGGTTATTATTGGTCTATTCAAGTTTTCTATTTCTTCCCCATTCAGTTTTGGGAGACTATATGTTTCTAGAAATTTGTCCATTTTGCTTAGATTTTGCAATTTGTTGCTGTATAATTTTTCATAGTATTTGTTAACAATCTTTATATTTCTGTTGTATCAGTTGTTACTTCTCCTCCTTCTTTCTGATTTTGTTTATTTGGGTCCTCTCTCTTTGTTTCTTGGTGAGTCTAGCTAAGGGTCCATAAATCTTGTTTATCTTTTCAAACAACTAACTCTTTGTTTTATTGATCTTTTTAATTGTTTTTGTTTGTTTGTTTGTTTTTGTTGTTGTTTTTTTTTTTTTTAGTCTCTATGTTTTTTATTGCTGCTCTGATCTTTACTATTTTTTTCCTTTTACTTGTTCTGGGTTTTTCTTTTTGTTTGCTTTCTAGTTCTTTAAGTTGTGAGGTTAGATAGTCTATTAGAACTTTTTCTTGTTTCTTGAGGTGGGTCTGTAGTGCTATGAACTTCCCTCTCAGAACTGCTTTTGCTGCATCCCATAGATTTTGTGTTGTTGTGTGTTCATTTTCATTGGTTTCCAGGAAGTTTTTAATTTCTTCCTTGATCTCCATTCATTGTTTAAAGCATGCTGTTTAGCTTCCATGTGTTTAAATGTTTTTGCTGCAATTGATTTCTAGTTTCATGCCATTGTGATCTGAGAAGATGCTTGATATGACTTCAAACTTCTTGAACTTGTAGAGACTTAGTTTATGTCCTAATATGTGGTCTATGTTAAGATATCCCATGTGCACTTGAAAAGAATGTGAATTCTGCAGTGTTGTGCTGTAATTCTCTGTAGATATCTATGAAATCCATATGATCGAGTGCATTATTTAGAGTCTCTGTTTCCTTGTTAATTTTTTGTCTAGAGGATCTATCCAGTGATGTCAGTGGGGTGTTGAAGTCCCCTGCTATGATTGCATTGCTGTTGATTTCTCCTTTGAAGTCCTCCAGAAGATTTTTAATATATTTTGGTGCTCCTATATTGGGTGCATATATGTTTACCAAGGTTATATCTTCCAGTTGGATAGATCCTTTCAATATTATGTATTGGCCACCTTTGTCTCTAGTTATGGCCTTCATTTTGAAATCTATTTTATCAGATATGTGTATTGCTACCCCAGCTCTTTTTTCCTTTCCATTTGCTTGGAAGACTTGTTTCCATCCTTTCACTTTCAACCTATGTGAGTCTATTGCTGTGAGGTGGGTCTCTTGTAAACAACACATAGATGAATCATGCTTTCTTATCCAATCAGCTACTCTGTGTCTTTTGATCAGAGCATTTCATCTATTTACATTTAAGGTTATTATTGATATGCATGCATTTATTGCCATTTTTGTTTATTGTGGTTCTTTTTTTCTTCCTATTTCTTCTACTAATTGCAGCAGTCCTTTTAGCATTTCTTTCAGTGCAGGTTTGGTGCTAATATATTCCCTTAGCCTTTTTGTGTGTGTGTGCGAAACTCTTTATTTCACCTTCTATTTTGAATGATAGTCTTGCTGGATAGAGCAGTCTTGGATTCAGATCTTTGCTTTTCATGACCTTGATTACTTCATGCCATTCCCTTCTGGACTGTAGTGTTTCTGTTGAGAAGTCAGCTGATAGCCTTATGGGGGTTCCTGAGTAGGTAACATGTTGCCTATCTCTTGCTGCCTTTAGGATTCTCTCGTTGTCTTTATTTTTTGGCATTTTAATTACTATGTGTCTTGGTGTGGGCCCATTTGGGTTCTTCTTGGCGCTCTCTGTGCTTCTTGTACTTGTATGCCTTTTTCCTTCACCAAGTCAGGGAAGTTTTCTGTCACCATTTCTTCAAATATATTCTCTAACCATTGCTCATTTTCTTCTTCTTCTGGAACTCCTATGATGCAGATGTTGTTAAATTTTATATTGTCCCACAGTTCTCTTAAGCTGTCTTCCTGTTTTTTCATTGTTTTTTTCTTTTTGGTTCTCTGATTGGGCTATTTTTTTCTACCCTGTCTTCTAATTCACTAATCAGATCCTTGGCCTCCTCTATTCTGCTGGTTATTCCTTCCAATGTGTTCTTTATTTCTGCTATGTCATTCTTCATTTTCAATTGGTTGGTTTTCAATGCTTCTATATCTTTAGTCATGCCATTGAGCTTCCACATGATTATTTCTCTGAACTCTCCCTCTGATAATCTTGCTCAGTTCCCTTTCATTTATTTCATCTTATGTCATATTATCTTGTTCTTTCATTTGGGATGTGTTTCTTAGTTTCACCATTTTGGCTCTCTCAGTGGGTTTTGGAGCCTGCCAAATTTTCTCTGTGGTTGTTGGTGTTCTCCTGGTTGTGGCTCCCTCTACTGGGTTTGGATGAGTGTAGGAGGACCTATGTTATACACCACTGTCAAGTCTTACTTTCCTGGGTAGATTTGCAAGCCCAGGAAAGGTTCAGTTATCCTCTAGCGTTTTGCTTGGAGACTATTAGTCTCAGTTACTTGATGAGCCCTGGGTTGTAGCCCTGAACTGAATGAAAAATCCTTCAGGTGTTCAGGGTAAAAGGATTTCCAAAGGGTGGGGCAGATGCTTGCTGGCTGGTAATGAGCCTCAATTTTCATTTCTCTGGCCTGGGTGGGTGCTATTAAATTCTTGAGGGAGGGGCTGTTGCTTCTCCCTTGGGCTCTTTGAGTAAAATGGCTACTGTCCTGTGAGGGAGTTATTCAGCAAAAAATTCCCAGCTCCCCAGGCTCACCAGTCTCTCCACACAGTTCCAGTCCAGTCTGCCTTCACTCTGCCAGAGCTCAAGGTGAGTGGCTGTAGCCAATTTAGTGCTCTGTCCTGACCCTCTGCTCTGTGGAGCTGGCTTGCAATTTTAACCCCGAGGGAGCTGCTTACAGCTAAAACAGCTGATACCCATGGGCTCCCAGCCCGCCCTTTCAGGCTGCCATAGTTCCTACCAGGCTTGATTCAGTGTCCTTTTTCTTGTCCCTGGTTATATGGGTCCTCTACAGCTGCTTTTCTGTTAATTTTTCCTGACAATTTGTCTTTATTTTAGTTGTAATTCCTCTGTGGTCCTGGGAGATGATCTATTTGGCTTCCATTCACTCTGCCACCATTTTGGAATCATCAGCTATGGATCCTCTTGGCCATCTGTCTGTCTGTCAGTCTGTCTGTCTGTAACAGTCTCTGGGCTTCCGTGAGGAACTACCTTAGGCGCCGGCACTACTATAGTCTTCATTGGCTCTTAAACATATCCTAAATCTTCCTAACATCCTCTGTCATACTTTCTTGCCTTCCCTCCACCTTGCCACAACTTTCAAGACTTCTGCAAACTTTTGTACAGCAGAAAGCACCCTGACTGTACTGAGGCTATTATACTCATCACCACAGTCTATGCTATAAACATCTCCATCCCCTCCAAAAATGTCCTCCCACCCTCTTATTAAATAATAATAATTATTATTCTGTGTGACAAGCACACTTAACATAAGATCTGCTCATTTTGGAAAAGTTTAAGTATACAATATAATATTGTTAATTGGCAAAGTATTTAAATAAACACTCCAAAAAAAAAAAAAAAAGACATACAACTGGCCACAGGTATATGAACATGTGCCCAACATTATTAACCACCAGAGAAATACAGATTGAGACCACAATGAGGTATTTCACCACACCTTTTAGAATAGCTATCATTAAAAAATAAAAATAATAACAAGCATTGTTGAGGATGTGGAGAAAAGGGAACCCTTATGCACTGTTGGTGGAAATACAGATTGGTGCAACCACTGTGGAAAACAGTAGAGATATTTCTCAAAAAATTTAGAAGAACTGCCATAGAATCCAGTAATCCCACTTCTGGGCATATATATCCAAATGAATTGAAATCAGGATCTCAAAAAAATATCTGTACCCCCATGTTTACTGCATAATTATTAACAATAGCCAAGACATGAAAGCAACTAAGTGTCCATCAACAGATGAATGGATAACAAAAAATATATATATGTATAATGGAATATTATTCAGCCTTATAAAAGAAGGAAACCTGCTATTTGCAACAACATGAATGAAATGGAAGACATTATGGTAAGTCAAATAAGCCAGATAGATAAAGACAGATATTGTGTAATATCATTTATAAGTGGGATACAAAATAGTCAAACTTATAGAAGGAGAAAATAGAATGGTGGTTTCGAAGGGCTGGGGGTTTGGGGGTAAGGAGAACTATTAGTGAAAGAGCACTAAGTTATGCAAAATTTATAAGTCTTAGAGATCTACTCCATATCAAATAGTCCTTTTAAAAAAGCAGGTAAAATATTTTCATTTTGTTGCTTTAATTTTATTTTTCAATTACAGTTTATATTCAATATTGTTTTGTATCAGTTTCAGATATATAGCACAATGGTTACATAATCACATACTTTACAAAGTGTTATCCCTGCTATTTCCAGCACCCACCTGGCACCATACATACTTATTACAATATTGTTGATGAAATTTTCTATGCTGTACGTTATATCCCCATGACTATTCTGTAACTACCAACTTGTACTTATTAACCCTTTCACCTTTTTTCACCTAGCCCCCTTCCCATCTGGCAACCATCAGTTTGTTCTCTGTGTCTGAATCTGTTTCAGTTTTGTTTGTTAATTTATTTTGTACTTTAGATTCCACATATAAGTGAAATCATGTAGTATTTGTCTTTCTCTGACTGACTTATTTCATTTACCATAATATCCTCTAGGTCTATCCATGATATAGCAAATGGTAAGATTTCATTATTTTTATGACCAAGTAATATTTCATTATCATCTATCTCTTATCTATCTATCTCTCATCTATCTCTCATCTATCTATCTATCTATCTATCTATCTATCTATCTATCATCTATGTATATCACAACTTCTTTATCCACTTGTGTATTGATGGGCACTTGGGTTGCTTCCATATCTTCACTATTATAAATAACACTGCAATGAACATAGGAGTGCATATATTCTTCTGAATTAGTGTTTTGGATTTCTTCAGATATATACCCAGAAGTGGAATTGCTTGGTCATAAGACAGTTCCATTTTTAATTTTTTGAGGACCCTCCATACTGTTTTCCATAGTGGCTATACCAATCTGCATTTTTACTAACAGGGCACAAGATTTTCCTGTTCCACATCTTTGCCAATACTTGTTGTTTGTTGATTTATTGATGGTAGCCTTTCTGATAGGTGTGAGGTGATATGTCATTGTGGTTTTAATTTACAGAAAATAGTCTTTAGTGGGCTTTTAAAAAATGGTCAGGGACCTCTCAAAATGTAATATTAAAATCATAGTGCAATATGCCTCAGGAAGAAAAATAAGATGTGAATATAAAGTATTGGAGAAGGATTGCACTTTTCAATAGGTTGTTTGGGGTCTAACTCACTGAGTAGGTGACCTAAAGGAAATGACAGTGAACCTTGTGGACACCTGGAGGAAGAACATTCAAAATAGCAGGTGTAGCAAATGCAAAGCCCTTGAGGTAGAAGTGTGCCCACAGTATTCAAGGAATAGCAACTAGGCCACTGTGGTTGTAGTGGAGACATCAAGGGGGAAGATTAATAGAAGATGAGCTCAAGGAGGAAACTATGGGGAATGGACTAGATAGTGTAAGGCCTCCTGGGATATTTTGGCTTTCACTCTAAGTGAAGTGTGGAGGTGGTGCATGATTCTGAATGGAATAGTGACTTCAATTAACTAACATTTTAGGATTATTCAGACAGCTATGTGAAGAATAAATTGAATGAGGGCAAGGACAAAGGCAGAAAAATAACATCCAATACCCATTCATGATACAAGACTCTCAAAACAACTAGGAATAGAAGAAAACTTTCCCAACTGGCAAAGGACATTTGTGAAAATTCTACATCTATCATCACACTTAATGATGAAAGACTATTTGCCCTTAAGGTCACAAATAAGACAAGAATGTCCAATCTCTCTTATTAATGTTGTTCTGGAGATTTTAACCAGTACAAGAAGGAAAGCAATAGGGAGTGACTGCTAATGGGTATGGAGTTTCTATTTTGGAGTGACTAAAATCTTCTGAAATTGGGTATTGGTGATGGCTACATAACTCGGTAAGTATACTAAAAACCATTTAGTTGTATACTTCAAAATGGTGAATTATATGACACATGAATCATATCTCAATATAGCTGTTTAAAAATTTAGGCAAGCAAAAAAAATTAAGACATAGAAAATGAAAAAAAAAAGCAAAATTGTCTTTAAATACAAATTGTGTGTTCAGACATTCCATGGTCATAGATATCCTAATATCATTAAGGTTCTTTCCAAATTAATCTATAGATTCAGCATACTCCTTACTAAAATCTAAGAAGCATTTATTTTTGTAAGAATGGCAAACTGATCGTAAAAGTTATATGGGAATACACAAGATATAGAGTAGTCAAAACATCTTTCAAAATAAAAAATAAAAAATTGTGAGTACTTTTACTTCTTAATTTCAAAACATAACATAAAGCTAAAATAATCAATATAGTGTGGGTTTGGTCTAAAGATAAACAATGTAGACCAAAGAATAGAAAGTCCAGAAATGAAATTTTACATTTATAGTCAATTGATATTTGACCAAGTTACAAAGGTAATTCAGTGGAGAAAGGATAGCTTTCTCAGTAAATGGTGCTGGTAAAATTTGATATCTACATGCTAAAAAAATGAACATAGACTCTTAACTCACATTATAAGCAAAAATTTGACTTTAATGAGTCATAAAGAAAAATATAAGAGCTAGAACTTCTTTAAAAATCATAGAATAAAATCGTTGTTACCTTGAGTTAGACAAAGATTTTTTAGATAGAACACCAAAAATATAAGCCATAAAATTAAATATACATATATATGATAAATAGGATTTCATCAAATTTAAACCTTTTGCTGTTCAAAAGACACTGTTCATTAAAAAAATGAAAAGACAGCCCTGGCTAGTTTGGGTCAGTGGATGTCTCTCTCTCACATCGATGTTTCTCTCTTTCTTCCTCCCTCTCCCCCTCCCGCTCTATCTGAAGATAAATGCAAAAATGTCCTCAGGTGAGGATAAAAAAAAAAGAGAAGACAGCCATAAAGTGGGTAAATATATTTGTGAATCATATATTGATAAATAACTTGTACCAAGAATATATAAGTAACATGAGAATAGAAAGAGCTGATTTGAAAATGAGCAAAATATTTAAATATACATTTAATAAAAAGTTATTCTGTTGACAAATAAAGATTTGAAAAGATGCTCAACAGCATTAGTCATTAGGGAAATGCAAATTAAAACCACAATGAGATACTGCTATGTGTGAACTGTAATGGCTAAAATAAAAAAGACTGACCATATCAAGTGTTGACAAAAATTTGGAGAAAATGGAACCTCATAAATCACTGGTGGAAATATATAATGCTAAAGCACACTTTGGAAAACACTTTGGCTGTTTCTTTAAAATATCAATATAAACTTCCTATAAAATCCTATGGTTCCACTCTAATTCTCCATTACCCATGAGAAATTAATACATATGTCCACAAAAAGATCTGATCATAGCAGAAACCTAAATGTCCATCAAAAGGTGAATGAATAAACAAAATGTGAAATATCCATATGATGGAATATTAGTCATTAATAAAAAGGAATGCACACACCAACATGGAAAATCTCAAATGCATTATGCTGAGTAAAAGTAGCATATATTTTACAAAAGGTCACATATTGTATGATTCTATTCACATTGAGTATGTAGGAGAGGAAAATCTATTGAGACAGGAAGTAGATTAATGGTTGCTTAGGGCTGGGGTTCAGAGTGGATGACTGGAAATTTTAAAGGGATTTTTGGAGGTGATGGAATTGTTCCACAATTCTGTATTTACTATAAATCTCTGAATTGTACATTTAAAACAGATGAATGTTATCATATGTAAATGATAGTCCAAAAAAAAGCTCATAAATTTAAAAAGCAAAAGAGTCATTTAAGCATAGCCTTTAAGAGCATGAATTCCAAAGCCAGACTACCAGACAACCAGATTTACAATACAGCTTTAACTCTTAATAGTGGTGTACAAATTATTTCACTTCTCTGTGCCTTGTTAGCTTACATTTTACAGATGCTAATTAAAGCTCTAAGATAGGATGGTATTATGAAGGGGGTGATGGTAGATAGGGAAGATAAGAAGTTTGAGGACTGAGATGCAGGGTAAAATAACCGCGTTAATGTCTTTTCCACTGAATCCCAACACACCGGTGATGCTTAATATTTGATCTGTTTCATACGATATATACTACCCATGTATAATATTGCGTTTGCCTCAAGTAAAATGTACATGTATGAGAATCTCAAAGTGGGAAAGGGACATAAAATAAGGAATAGCCGTGGCCAGTTTGGCTCAGCAGTTCAAGCATCAGCCTGCGGACCAATGAGTCAATACCACGAGTAAAAAAATAGAAACATTGAAAATCAACCAATTGGAAATGAAAAATCACCAAGAAGAAGGGAAGAATGACATAGAAAAATAAAGCCATATTGGAAGAACTAAAGAGGACAGGAGAGGAAGTTGAGGACTGGATCAGTGAATTAGAAGACAGCGTAGAAAAAAATCAACCAATCAGAAAACCAAAAGGAAAAAAACAATGAAAAAACAGGAAGACAGCTTAAGAGAACTGTGGGACAACTGGAAATGTAATAATATTCACATCATAGGAGTCCCCAAAGAAGATGAAAATGAGCAAGGGTTAGAGAATATATTTGAAGAAATGGTGACAGAAAACTTCCCTAATTTGGTGAAGGAAGAAGGCATTTCAGTTCAAGAAGCACAGAGAGCCCCAAGTAAGAAGAACCAAAACAGGCCACACCAAGAGACATAGTAATTAAAATGCCAAAAATTAAAGACAAAGAGAGAATCCTAAAGGGAGCAAGAGCTAAGCACCAGGTTACCTACAAAGGAACCCCCATAAGGCTATCAGCTGGCTTCTCAAGAGAAACACTACAGGCCAGAAGGAAATGGCATGAAATAATCAAGGTCATGAAAAACAAGGATCTGAATCCAAGACTACTCTACCCAGCAAGGCAATCATTCAAAATAGAAGGTCATGGAAACTATTATCCTAAGTGAAACAAGCCAAGCAGAGAAAGACAAATATCATATGATCTCACGTATTTCTGGAATATAATGAACATAACAGTCTGAGGAACAGGGTAGTCACAGAGACGTGGAAGTAGGGTACAAACTGACATTCGCCAGAAGAGGGGGTGGGGGAGGGGAGCGATGAACACAGAACTTGTATGCATGTACTCATAACCAATGGACATGGACAACAAAACTGGGGACGGGGCAGGGAGGGAGGGGAAGGAGGGTGTCAATGGGGAAAAAAAGGAGAAACATCTGTAACAAAAGTAAATTAAAAAAAAATAGGTCAAATAAAGAGCTTCCCAGACAAAAAAAAAAAAAAAAAAAAAAAAAAAGGATAAGAGAATATATTACCACCAAACCAGCACTGCAAGAAATGTTAAAAGGACTGCTGTAATTAGGAGAAGAAATAGGAAGAAAAATATACCCACACTAAACAAAAATGGCAATAAGTACATATAAATAATCACCTTAAATGTAAATGGATTGAATGCTCCAATAAAAAGACATAGAGTGGCTGATTGGATAAGAAAGAATGACTCACATATATGTTGTTTACAGGAGACCCACCTCACAACAAAAGACTCACATAGGTTGAAAGTGAAGGGATTGAAAAAATCTTCCAAGCAAACAGAAAGGAAAAAAAAGCTGGGGTAGCAATACTCATATCTGATAAAATAGATTTCAACATGAAGGCCATAACTAGAGACAAAGAAGGCCACTACATAATATTGAAAGGATCTATCCACCAGGAAGATATAACTTTGGTAAACATATATGCAGCAATATAGAAGCACCAAAATATATTAAAAGTCTTCTGGAAGACTTCAAAGGAGAAATCAACAGCAATACAATCATAGCAGGGGACTTCAAAACGCCGTTAATATCACTGCATAGATCCTCTAGACAAAAAACTAACAAGGAAACAGAGACTATAAATGAGGCATTAGATGAAATGGATTTAATAGATATCTACAGAGAATTAACACCCAAACTGCAGAATTCACGTTCTTCTTAAGTGCACACGGGACATTCTCAAAGAAACACTACATGTTAGGACACAAGCTAAGTCTCTACAAGTTCAAGAAGATTGAAATTATGTCAAGTATCTTCTCTGATCACAATGGTATGAAATTAGAAATCAGTTGCAACAAGAACATGCAAACCCATTTGAACACATGGAGGCTAAATAGCATGTTATTAAACAATGAATGGGTTACCATGGAGATCAAGGAAGAAATTAAAAATTTCCTGGAAATCAATGAAAATGAACCCACAACAACACAAAATCGACGGGATGCAGCGAAAGCAGTTCTGAGAGGAAAGTTCGTAGCACTATAGTCCTACCTCCAAAAACAAGAAAAATTTCTAATTGACTACCTAACCTCACAACTTAAAGAACTAGAAAGCAAACAAAAAGAAAACCCTGGAGCAAGTAGAAGTAAGGAAACAGTAAAGATCAGAGCAGAAATAAATGACATGGAGACCAATAAAACAAATCAACGGATCAATGAAACAAAGAGTTGGTTTTCGGAAAGATAAACAAGATTGATGGACCCTTAGCTAGACTCACAAAGAAACAAAGAGACAGAACTTAAATACACAAAATCAGAAATGAATGGGGAGAAATAACAACTGACACCAACGAAATACAAAGGATCGTTAACAAATACTAGGAACAACTATACGGCAACAAATTCGACAATCTAAGCAAAATGGAAAAATTTCTAGAAACACAGAGTCTCCCAAATCTGAACCAGGAAGAGATAGAAAACTTGAACACACCAATAACAACAAAAGAAATTGAAGATGTAATCAAGACTCTCCCAGCAAACAAAAGCCCAGGACCAGACGAGTTCACGAGGGAGTTTTACCGAACATTCAAAGAAGAACTAACACCCATTCTCCTCAAACTATACCAAAAAATTCAAGAAGAAGGAAGACTTCCAAACTCGTTTTATGAGGCCAGCATAATCATAATTCCAAAACTGGATAAAGACAATACAAAGAAAGAAAACTACAGGCAAATATCCCTGATGAACATAGATGCCAAAATACTTAACAAAATACTAGCAAATCGGTCCAGTAATACATCAAAAAAATGATTCATCATGACCAACTGTGATTCATCCCAGGGATGCAAGGCTGGTACAATATTCATAAATCATTAAATGTGATACACCACATAAACAAAATGAAAGATAAAAACCACACGATCATATCAATAGATGCTGAAAAAGCAATCAACAAAATCCAGCACCCATTTCTGATAAAAACGCTCAGCAATGTGGAAATAGAGGGATCATATCTTGATATAATAAAGGCCATATATGAAAGACCTACAGCCAACATCATACTCAATGGGCAAAAACTAAAAACATTTCCCTTAAGAACAGGAACAAGACAGGGATGCCCACTTTCGCCACTCTTATTTAACATAGTACTGGAAGTCTTAGCCACAGCAATCAGACATGAAGAAAAAATAAAAGGGATACAAACTGGAAAGGAGGAAGTGAAACTGTCATTATTCGCAGATGACATAATATTATACATAGAAAACTCTAGAGACTCCATCAAAAATCTACTAGACTTAATAAAAAATTTGGGAATGTAGCAGGATACAAAATTAACATCAAGAAATTGACGGCATTCTTATACACCAATGATGAACTCACAGAAAAAGAAACTAAAAAAACAATGCCATTTACCATCGCCGCAAAAAAATTAAGATACCTAGAAATAAACTTAACCAAAGAAATAAAGGACCTATTTGCAGAAAACTACAGGACATTGAAGAAAGAAATAGAAGAAGATATAAAAAAGAGGAAGCACACACTTTGTTAAGGGATTGCAATAATTAACATCATTAAAATGTCCATACCACCCAAAGCAATCTACAGATTCAATGCAATCCCCATCAAAATACCAATGACATAGTTCACAGAACTGTAACAAATATTTCAAAAGTTCATATGGAACCATAGCCACAACAATCTGAAAAAGGACAAAGTAGGTGGGATCACAATACAGGATATCAGGTTATACTACAAAGCTACTGGAATCAAAACAGACTGGTACTGGCACAAGAACAGCCATATTGATCAGTGGAACAGAACAGGGAACCTGGAAATTGATCAAAGATTTTATGCTCAATTAATATTCGACAAAGGTGGCAAGAGCATACAATGGAGTAAAAACAGCCTCTTTAATAAATGGTGTTGGGAAAATTGGACAGCTACATGCAAAAAAATGAAACTAGACCATCAGCTTACACCATACACAAGAATAAACTCAAATGGATAAAAGACTTAAATGTGACTCATGAATCCTTAAAAATCCTAGAAGAAAATGTAGGCAACAAAATTTCAGACATCATGCGCAGCAAAATTTTCACTGATATATCACCTAAGGCAACAGAAACAAAGGAAAAAATGAACACATGGGACTACATCAAACTCAAAAGCTTCTGCACAGCAAAAGAAACAACCATCAAAGTGGAAAGGCAACCCACTGTATAGGAGAGCATAATTGCTTATGATATATCAGATAACGGACTAATTTCCAAAATATATAGAGTGCTCATACATCTCAACAAAAGGAAGACAAAGAACCCAATTAAAAAATGGACAGAGGGGACTTCCGGTCAAGATGGCGGCGTAGGTAGACGCAGTATCGCGTCCTCCCACAACCACATCAAAGTTACAACTAAACTACAGAACAACCATCATTCAAAACCACATGAAATCAAGCTGAATGGAAGTCTGACAACTACGAAATTAAAGAAGAAGCCGCATCGAGACTGGTAGGAGGGCGGAGGCATGACGGGCTGGTCCCACACCCACGTGTGGCGGATAAAAATTAGGAGGGCACCTCGGCTGGGAAGGTCCTCCCTGAGGACTGAGGGGTCCCCGTCCCACACCAGGCACCCAGCTGAGGGCTCCAGGGCCAGGAAGAGAAGCCCCCAGAACTTCTGGCTGGAGAAACCAGCGGGAACTGAGGCTGAGGCGGCTGGAGCCCCCGACAGCTCCTCTTAAAGGGCCCGCGCACAGACTTACTCGGACTTGCTCCCTCCGGGCTCCAGCACGGGGGAGGCAGCCTGAAAGGCACCAGAATCATATGGGGAAGAACTGAGCTGTTAGGCATTGGCGCGAGGGCTGGAGAGGCAGCTTTCTCCTGGACCGACCTGGACAGACGTGCTATCAGAGGCTTTTGTTCCTTTGGTGAGGCCTTCCCTGGGGCGGTAGACGCCGCCATTTCTGGGACTCCAGCAACCTGGCTCACACTGTTGGCCCCGCCCTGGTGATGCCCTGAGGCCCTGCCCCACCCAACTTCCAGGCCCACCCAAGCTGTTGCCAGTTGCTTTACCATAGGATTGGCCTGTCTTGGAGCCTGCTTCAGCTTTTCCTAAATTCTTTCAAACAAGCAGCATCTGGTCTCAGCTAGCCCCACACTTCTCGCTAAGTAATACATACAAACAAACACAGGGAGGCAGCCACAATGAGGAGACAAAGAAACAGGTCCCAAATGAAAGAACAGACAAAACTCCAGGAAAAGAACTAAGTGAAATGGAGTTAAGCAACCTAACGGATGCAGAGTTCAAAATACTGCTTATAAGGATGCTCAATGGACTTAGTGAGAACCTCAGTGAACTTAGTGAGGGCCTCAAGAGCATAAAAAGGGACCAGTCAGAAATGATGGAATCACAGTTAGAAATGAAGGAGGCACTAACTGAAATAAAGAATAGCTTAGGACTTCCGGTCAAGATGGCGACCTAGGTGGATGCGGAACCGCGTCCTCCCACAACCACATCAAAGTTACAACTAAATCACAGAATAAATATCACTTAAAGACCACATGAAATCAAGCTGAATGGAAGCCCTGCAACTACGAAATTGAAGAAGCAGCAGAATGGAGACGGCATACTGCCCTCCAGGACCCTCCTTGTTGCCTGAAAGGAAACATGATCCTGCAGCCAGGGGCACCTGCGGAAGCTGAGCGACCCCCCCACCACGGAGGAACCCAGGAGCGGGGGAGCCAGGAGATGCCCCCACCACGGGGGAGCCCAGGCCGAGCGGGGGTGCTGGGCGACCCCCCCCACCGCGGTGGAAATCAGGCAGAATGCGGGTGCTGGGAGACGCCCCCAAGGCGGAGGAACCCAGGCGGAGCGGGGGTGCCGAGCGACCCCCCCCCCCAACGCGGGGGAACCCAGGTAGAGCGGGGGAGCCAGGAGACGCCCCCACCGCGGGGGAGCCCAGGCGGAGCAGGGGTGCCGGGCAAACCCCCCACCGCGGGGGAGCCCAGGTGGAGCGGGGGAGCCAGGAGACGCCCCCACCGCGGGGGAACCCAGGCGGAGCGGGAGTGCCAGGCGACCCCCCCCACCGCGGGGGAACCCAAGTGGAGCGGGGGAGCCAGGAGACGCCCCCACCGTGGGGGAGTCCAGGAGGAGCGGGGGTGCTGGGAGACCCCCCCCCACCGCGGGGGATCCCAGGTGGAGGGGGGGAGCCAGGAGACGCCCCCACCGTGGGGGAGCCCAGGCAGAGCGGGGGTTCCGGGAAACCCACCCCACCGCGGGGGAACCCAGGTGGAGCGGGGGAGCCAGGAGACGCCCCCACCACGGGGGAGCCCAGGCGGAGCGGGGGAGCCGGGCGACCCCCCCACCAATGGAGGAAGCCGGCAACACACAGGAGAACTGAGCAAACTGAACAACGAAATTGACCCAGAGACATGGAGGGTGGAGTATGGGATGAAGGGCCTCAGAGGAGGGGGGGAGGCGGGGGAAAGAGATAAATCACAGAGCCTATGTGCATGGGTGCATAACCAATGGACATGGACAACAGGGATGGGGAGGGGGAGGAGGGTGTCAATGGGGGAAAAAAAGGAAAAACATCTGTAACAAAAACAAATTAATAATAAAATAAATTATAAAAAAAAAAAATGGACAGAGGAACTAAATAGACACCTCTCCAAACAGGACATACAAATGGCCAAGAGACATATGAAGAAATGCTCAACTTCACTAATGATCAGAGAGATGCAAATTAAAACATCAATGAGGTATCACCTCACACCTGTCAGAATAGCCGCCATCAACAAAGCATCGAACAAGTGTTGGCGAGGGTGTGGAGAAAAGGGGACTCTAGTACACTGCTGGTGGGAGTGCAGACTGGTGCAGCCACTATGGAAAACACTATGGTGTTACCTCCAAAAATTAAAAATTGAATTGCCATTTGACCCAATCATCCCACTCTTAGGAATATATCCTAAGAAGCCTGAAACACCAATCAGAAAGATATATGTACCCCTATGTTCATAGCAGCACTATTTACAATAGCTAATATCTGGAAACAGCCCAAGTGTGCACCAGGAGACGAATGGATAAAAAAGCTGTGGTACATATACACAATGGAGTTCTATGCAGCTGTAGGAAACAAAGGCCTCTTATCCTTTGAGATGGCATCGAGGGACCTGGAGAGTATTATCTTAAGCGAAACAAGCCAAGCAGAGAAAAACTAATATCACATGATGTCACTTATTTGTGGAATATAATGAACATAACAGTCTGAAGAACAGGGTACACCCAGAGACATGGAAGTAGTGTAAAGACTGACAATCCTCAGAAGAGGGGTGGAGGGAGAGGAAAGAGATAAACCACAGAACTTATATTCAAGTACACATAACCAATGGACATGGACAACAAAGCTGGGGACAGGGTTGGGGGAGATGGAGAGGAGGGTGTCAATGGGGAAAAAAAGAGAAACATCTGTAACAAAAATAAATTAATGAACAAAAGAACTGAATTGTTTAAGATGGTAAACATTCAATAACTGAAATTTGACTGTATCTAACTACATTTTCTTTCTATTTTTTTTTTTTTTTTTGGTACGTGCCCCTAGCGAGAACCAAACCCAGGTCTCTGTGGTCTGCAGGTTGATGATCAAACCACTGAGCCAAGCCTGCCAGGGCTCTAACTACATTTTCAAAATGAGCGCACATACCAGAGATTATTCTAACTATGCTATTTGATAATTATTTTTCTATTGTCTTATATATCATTAATACAAAAAACAGTATTTATTTTGCACTCATTATACAGTGCTTGGCATTTTTAGGATTTTTTTGGCCCATGTTTCCTGAACTAGGTTCAATACCACATGTAAGTCATCTGCATTTAAATGGAAGTTCAGCAAATGCACTAAGCCAACAAAAAAAAATGTCCAACCTGGATTATTCCATCCATGTTCTCAGTGTTCATTTGTCTTTGGCCTAGTGAACGTGTCCCTTCCAGAAAATTAAGCTCTCACCCTCAAATCTTGATAATACCTCTTACTTTACTAAACTAATTTACCATTTCTTTACCCTTCTGCAACTGCAATGTATAGAATACATTTCTTACCTAGAATGCTGGGAAGCTACACACATAACATTTGCACACCTTGAAATATACATGCCATACCTCAATTAAAGAATTATAAAATGAACATGAATGAAAATGAGTAACCTAGTTATTAACAATTGCCCTACAGAAAAGCATCAAATTATTTCTAGATTTTTGCATATAGAATAAATTTTTTAAGTGGGGCATAAAATAGGGAAGAAAAAATAAAAGAAACCTCTGGAGAAAAAAAATGTTCCTGAACTAACTGGAGTCCTAATGGGCAAACATTTAAATTTTATTGAGTATATACATTCTTTGTTCAGGCAGACTGTAAACACATTGAGAGTAATGGAGGAAGGAGCAGCTTAAATTTACAGGGATAAGGGTGTCTGGAGCTCAGTATGAGCCCCTAAGCAATATGTCATGTAGGCCTTTTATAAGTAGAACAATCTGCTCTGCATTCTGAGGAATGTTCTTTCTAAAAACCAAAGTGGAGATCATGAAAATGGCAGCGGAGTGAATGGAAGCTACACAGACCATCTCCCAGGACCAAACTGGAATTACAACTAAAATAAAGACAAATCATCGAGAAAAGCAACAGAAAAGCAGCTTGCGAGGACCATACAACCAGGGACACTGACTCGATACTGCTAGGATTGCAGAGGCGGGAGAGGGGGGCTGGGAGCCCACGGAGAGCAGCGGCCATAGCCGTGAGCAGCTCCCGCCCTCGGGGTTAAAGCCCGAGCCCGCTCCACAGCGCAGAGCTGGGACAGAGCGCTAAAATAGCCACAGCCACTCACCTGGGCTCCGGCAGAGGGAGGGCGGACTGGACTGGAACTGTGTGGGGACACTCGGGATTTGGAGGGTGCTCAGAGCTTTTGCTGAGTTGCGGCAACGCAGGACTGTGGCCTGGTCCTCTTACTCCATCCCAGGGCTCTGGGGAGAGGCGGCAGCCCCTCCCTCGGAGATCCAACCACACCCTAGTGGGCCATAGAAATGCAAACTGAGGCTCATTAACTACTAGCATCTGCCCTACCCTCAGGAAATCCTCTCACCATGAACACCTGAGGGAGGTTTTCACTCAACTGAAAACCCAAGGCTCTTCAAGAAACCATGACTAATAGCCTCTAGGCAAAAAGCTAGAGCATAACTTAACCTCTGCTGGGCTTGCAAATATACCCTGGAAAGTAAGACTCCATGGTGGTGTTTAAAGTGGGTTCTCCCACGCTCATCCAAACCCAGTAGAGGGAGCCACAAACAACAGAACACCAACATCCACAGGAAAATTTGGCAGGCTCCAAAAACCACTGAGATAGCCAAAATGGTGAAAAAAAGAAACAGATTCCAAATGAAAGAACAAGAGACCTCTACCGAAAATGAGATAAATGAAATGGAGTTAAGCAAGTTAACAGAGCTAGAATTCAAGCCATGAGGAAACTCAACAGCATGAGTAAGGACATAAACACCTTGAGTAAAGACATCCACACCATGAGCAAAGACATAGAAACACTGAAAGCCAACCAACTGGAAATGAAGAAGCAGCAAGAAGAAATGAAGAAGCAGCAAGAAGAAATGAAGAATGACATAGCAGAAATGAAGAAAACATTGGAAGGGCTAAACAGCAGAGTAGAGGAAGCTGAGGACCGGATCAGTGAATTAGAAGACAGGGTAGAAAAAATCAACGAATCAGAAAACCAAAAGGAAAAAACTATGAAAAAACAGGAAAACAGCTTAAGAGAACTGTGGGACAACTGGAAACATAATAATATTCGCATAATTGGAGTCCCTGAAGAAGAAGAAAATGAGCAAGGGATAGAGAATATGTTTGAATAAATAATGACAGAAAACTTCCCTAATTTGGTGAAGAAAGAAGGTATTCAAATTCAAGAAGCACAGAGAGTCCCAAGTAAGAAGAACCCAAACAGGCCCACACCAAGACACATAGTAATTAAAATGCCAAAAATTAAAGACAAAGAGAGAATCCTCAAGGCAGCAAGAGAAAAGCAACAGGTTACCTACAAAGGAACCCCCATCAGGCTATCAGCTGACTTCTCAACAGAAACACTACAGGCCAGAAGGGAATGGCATGAAGTCATCAAGGTCATGAAAAACAAGGATCTGAATCCAAGACTACTCTACCCAGCAAGGCTGTCATTCAAAATAGAAGGTCAAATAAAGAGCTTCTCAGACAAAAAAAGGCTAAGGGAATACATTAGCACCAAATCAGCACTGCAATAAATGTTAAAAGGACTGCTGTAATTAGTAGAAGAAATAGGAAGAAAAGTAGAACCACACTGAACAAAAATGGCAATAAATAAGTACATATCAATAATCACCTTAAATGTAAATGGATTGAATGCTCCGATAAAAAGACACAGAGGAGCAGATTAGATAAGAAAGCATAACCCATATATATGTTGTTTACAAGAGACCCACCTCACAACAAAAGACTCACATAGGCTGAAAGTGAAGGGATGGAAAAAAATCTTCCAAGCAAATGGAAAGGAAAAAAACGCTGGGGTAGCAATACTCATATCTGACAAAATAGATTTCAAAACAAAAGCCATAACTAGAGACAAAGAAGGTCACTACATAATATTGAAAGAATCTATCCAACAGGAAGATATAACCTTGGTAAACATATATGCACCCAATATAGGAGCACCAAAATATATTAAAAATCTTCTGGAGGACTTCAAAGGAGAAATTGACAGCAATACAATCATAGCAGGGGACTTCAACACCCCGCTGACATCACTGAATAGATCCTCAAGACCAAAATTAACAAGGAAACAGAAATCCTAAAGGAAGCACTAGACCAATGGATTTAATAGATATTTACAGAGAATTACACCCCAAAACTATAGAATTCACATTCTTCTCAAGTGCACATGGAACATTCTCAAAGATAGACCACATGTTAGGACACAAACGAAGTCTCTACAAGTTCAAGAAGATTGAAATCATATCAAACATCTTCTCAGATCACAATGGCATGAAACTAGAAATCAATTGCAACAAGAACATGCAAAGACATTTGAATACATGGAGGCTAAATAGCATGTTATTAAACAATGAATGGGTTACCGAGGAGATCAAGGAAGAAATTAAAAACTTCCTGGAAACCAATGAAAATGAACACACAGCAACACAAAATCTATGGGATGCAGCGAAAGCTGTTCTGAGAGGGAAGTTCATAGCACTGCAGGCCTACCTCAAGAAACAACAAAAATTTCTAATAGACTATATAACCTCACAACTTAAAGAACTAAAATGCAATCAAAAAGAAAAACCCAGAGCAAATAGAAGGAAGGAAATAGTAAAGATCAGAGCAGAAATAAATGACATAGAGACCAGAGAAACAATTCAAAGGAATAATGAAACAAAGAGCTGGTTTTTTGAAAAGATAAACAAGATTGATGGACCCTTAGCTAGACTCACCAAGAAAGAAAGAGAGAGAACCCATATACACAAAATCAGAAATGAAAGAGGAGAAGTAACAACTGACATAACAGAAATACAAAGGAGCATTAGCAAATACTATGAACATTTATATGGCAACAAATTCGACAATCTAAGTGAAATGGACAAATTTCTAGAAACACATAGTCTCCCAAAACTGGACCGGGAAGAGATAGAAAACTTGAACAGACCAATAACAGCTAAGGAAATTGAAGATGTAATCAAGACTTTCCCAACAAACAAAAGCCCAGTCCCGGATGGCTTCACGCGGTAGTTTTACCGAACATTCAAAGAAGAACTAACACCCATTCTCCTCAAACTATTTCAAAAAATTCAAGAAGAAGGAAGACTTCCAAACTCGTTTTATGAGGCCAGCATAATCCTAATTCCAAAACCAGAAAAAGACACTACAAAGAAGAAAATTACAGGCCAATATCCCTGATGAACATAGATGCCAAAATCCTAAACAAAATACTAGCAAATCGGATCCAGCAATACATCAAAAAAATTATTCACCATGACCAAGTGGGATTCATCCCAGGGATGCAAGGCTGTTTCAACATTCACAAATCAATAAATGTGATACACCACATAAACAAAATGAAAGATAGAAACCATATGATCATATCAATAGACGCTGAAAAAGCATTCGACAAAATCCAGCACGCATTTCTGATAAAAACGCTCAGCAATTTGGGAGTAGAGGGATCATAACTTGATATAATAAAGGCCATATATGAAAGACCTACAGCCAACATCATACTCAATGGGCAAAAACTAAAAACATTTCCCTTAAGAACAGGAACAAGACAGGGATGCCCACTTTCGCCACTCTTATTTAACATAGTACTGGAAGTCTTAGCCACAGCAATCAGACGTGAAGAAAAAATAAAAGGGATCCAAATTGGAAAGGAGGAAGTGAAACTGTCATTATTCGCAGACGATATGATATTATATATAGAAAACCCCAAAGACTCCATCAAAAATCTACTAGACTTAATAAATGAATTTGGCAAAGTAGCAGGATACAAAATTAACGTCAAGAAATCAACGGCATTCTTACACACCAATGATGAACTCACGGAAAGAGAAACTAAAAAACAATTCCATTTACCATCACGGGAAAAAAATTAAGATACCTAGGAATAAACTTAACCAAAGAAGTAAAGGGCCTATTTGCAGAAAACTACAGGACATTGAAAAAAGAAATAGAGGGAGATATAAAAAAGTGGAAGCACATACCTTGTTCATGGATTGGAAGAATTAAAGTCATTAAAATGTCCATATTACCCAAATCAATCTATAGATTCAATGCAATCCCCATCAAAATACCAGTGACATATTTCACAGAACTAGAACAAATATTTCAAAAGTTCATATGGAACCAAAAAAGTCCCCGAATAGCCACAGCAATCTTGAAAAAGAAGGACAAAGTAGGTGGGATCACAATACCGGATATCAGCTTATACTACAAAGCTACTGTAATCAAAACAGCCTGGTACTGGCACAAGAACAGGCATATAGACCAGTGGAACAGAACAAAGAATCCAGAAATTGACCCAAGACATTATGCTCAATTAATATTTGACAAAGGTGGCAAGAGCATACAATGGAGTAAAGACAGCCTCTTTAATAAATGGTGTTGGGAAAATTGGACAGCTACATGCAAAAAAAAATGAAACTAGACCATCAACTTACACCATACACAAGAGTAAACTCAAAATGGATAAAAGACTTAAATATGACTCGTGAATCCATAAAAATCCTAGAAGAAAATGTAGGCAACAAAATTTAGGACATCATACGCAGTAGAATCTTCACTGATACATCACCTAAGGCAACAGAAACAAAGGGAAAAATGAACACATGGGACTACATCAAACTCAAAAGCTTCTGCACAGCAAAAGAAACAACCATCAAAACAGATAGGGAACCCACTCTATGGGAGGCATAATTGCCAATGATACATCAGATAAGGGGTTAATTTCCAAAATATACAGAGTGCTTATACAACTCAACAAAAGGAAGACAAAGAACCCAATTAAAAAATGGGCAGAGGAACTAAATAGACTCCTCTCCAAAAAGGACATACAAATGGCTAAGAGACATATGAGGAAATGCTCAACATCACTAATCATCAGAGAGATGCAAATTAAAACAACAATGAGGTATCACTTCACACCTGTCCGAATGGCCGCCATCAACAAATCATCAAACAACAAGTGTTGGCAAGGGTGTGGAGAAAAGGGGACTCTAGTACACTGCTGGTGGGAATGCAGACTGGTGCAGCCTCTGTGGAAAACACTATGGTGTTACCTTAAAAAATAAAAAATTGAATTATCATTTGACCCAGTGATCCCACTCCTAGGAATATACCCTAAGAAGCCTGAAACACCAATCAGAAAAAATACATGTACTCCCATGTTCATAGCAGCACTATTTACAATAGCTAAGATCTGGAAACAGCCCAAGTGTCCATCAGTGGATGAATGGATATAAAAGCTGTGGTACATATACACAATGGAGTACTATGCAGCTGTAAGAAAGAAAGATCTCTTGTCCTTTGAGACGACATGGAGGGACCTCGAGAGTATTATCCTAAGCGAAACAAGCCAAGCAGAGAAAGACAAATATCACATGATCTCACTTATTTGTGGAATATAATGAACATAACAGTCTGAGGAACAGGGTAGACCCAGAGATGTGGAAGTAGGGTATAAACTGACACCCCTCAGAAGAGGGAGTGTGGGTGGAGGGAAGAGATAAACCACAGAACTTATGCACATGTATGCATAAGTGATGGACATGGACAACAAAGCTTGGACAGGGTGAGGGGATGGGGAGGAAGGTGTCAATGGGGGAAAAAGGAGAAACATCTGTAACAAAAATAAATTAATAAAAAAAAAGAACCAAAGTGGAGAAAACATTACTTCAGGAGTGGTTGTGGTACTAGACAGGCTATATCTATAATCATGGAGTAAAGGGCAGAATCTGGGATTAATGGTAAAAAAGAAAAGACAGTAAATTAATAGCCATTATTAGTAGAGGAGTAGAGGATGAGTCACCTGTAATATACCACCACCGAACAGCCAAACTAATCAGCATATTAGTCACAGGAATACCAGTTGTCTTCAGATTTCCCATTAAAACGTAGAACTAAAAAAAGATGGTGGCGGGCAGGACTGGAGGGAGGGTGAGTGTGTGAGAGTTTGAGCTAGTGTGTGAGAGTATGTGAGTGGACATGAAGGTGGATGACCAAACTCATGCAGTGCACAGACATGGAGCAGAAAGTTCCTGTGCCATGGCCGGGGAGCAACTGGCTACCATGGTAAGCCGCTCTTCAAGGTGCTTCTCCCTCTGCCTCGGGGAGGTCCCTCCATTTTGGAAGATCCCGGGTCTTCCCTGGGAGGAGGCAGTGGGAGTAGCTAGGGCCCAGCAACCTGAGCCCACCAGTGCACCTGGCACCCTCAAACCAGTGGACACCCTGTGTCAACACAGACCAGTGCACAGTGGATCTGCCAAGGTGCCTTTTGCGGAAACTGCAAATGGCTGGGAGCCCAGCACCATCCTCCACAGTAGCAGCCCCATCAGATTCGAGATATACCCCCAGGAACAGAGGCTGGGGAGCAGACATCCAGCCCAAGGCAACAGAAGCACAGATCAGCAGCTGAGTCCCATCCCCAAAACTTTAACAGAGGCTGAGCAGGAGCTGAGCCCCATGGGGCAGCAACACTCCCAAGCCACCAGCAGTGGGACCTGGGGCTCCACAGAGGCCTGTGTGACCCAGTGGCCCAAAAGATTGGTGTGGAACCTGGTCTCCAAAGAGATTGTGCTATCCAGCTGCCCGCAGGACCTGCTGGGTGCTGGGGCACCAGAGAGGCCTATGTGACACATCGGCCCACAAGATAGGCATGGAGCCTGGTCTCCAAAGAGACTGTGAGATCCAGACATCCTTGGGACCTGCAGGGTGCTGGGGCACAAGAGAGGCCTGTGCGACCCAGCTGCCCACAAAATAGGCATGAAGTCAGGTCTCCAAAAGGACTGTGCGATCCAGCTCCCCACGGAATCAGCGGGAAGCAAAGCTCCAATGGGGGCCTGTACAAATCAGCTGCCCAAAAGATCTGAGGGGAGCCAGGGCTCCAGTGAGGCCTGTGCAACACAGCTGCCCATGGTACAGGCAGGGAGTGCGGCTCCAACAGGGCCTCAGCTATACAGCTACAGGTGGCACCAGTGACTAGCTGGGAACACAGCTTCAGAGGGGCCCACGTGATCCAGCAGCAGCACCTACCAGGACACACCAATAACAGCCTCCAGTAGTCAGTCCTCCAGGATCCACTAGAAGCAAGGGTGACACACAACAAAACACTCTGGGAGGCACAGTAGCCTTATTTGATATACAGTGAGCTGCCTACACATCCAAACACCCCTCACTGAGTGTAGAGCTACCAGATGGCTAAAATGGGGAGACATTGAGCATTTTTTCATATGTCTCTTGGCCATTTGTATGTCCTGTTTGGAAAGGTGTCTATTTAGATCCTCTGCCCATTTTTTAATTGGGATCTTTGTCTTCCTTTTGTTGAGTTGTATAAGCACTCTATATATTTTGGAAATTAACACCTTATCTGATGCATCATTTCTGAAAGAGCATAAAATCTCTTGGGAAAAGGTTTGTGGTGTTTGCATAGATGGTGCTCCAGCTATGCTAGGATGTCGATCTGGATTTCAACGTTTGGTACTGAATGAGTCACCAAAAGTCGTTGGAACTCACTGTATGATTCATTGGCAAATATTAGCAACAAAGATGCTGCCACAAGAGTTACAAGAAGTAATGAAAAGCGTCATAAGTTCTGTCAATTTTGTAAAGGTGAGTACTTTAAACAGTCGACTGTTTTCACAACTGTGCAACGAGTTGGATGCGCTAAACAATGCTCTGCCATTTCACACTGAAGTGAGATGGTTGTCGACAGGAAAAGTTTTAAAACATGTTTTTTAGCTTTGTGATGAACTCAAAAAGTTTTTGAATCAGAAAGCAAGACTGCAGTTCAAAGCACTTTTCAGCGATAAAAGTGAACTGCAGAAAATAGCTTACTTGGTTGACATCTTTGCCATCTTGAATGAGTTAAATTTATTACTGCAAGGACCAAATGTAACATGCCTCGATTTGTCTGAAAAGATATTATCATTCCAAATGAAACCAGCTTTGGCAAAAAAAATTGGATGAAAATAAAATTTACATGACCTTATCTGCTTTCTTTAAGGAACATGACATTGAACCAGACAAAAGGATTACGATGATAATGTCTGTGAAAGAACACCTGCACATGCTTGCAGACAAAATTTCACCGTACTTTCCAAATCTACATGACACCCATTTGCACTTGCCAGAAGCCCATTCACAGTTAAAGTTGAAGATGTTCCTGAGACAGCACAAGAGGAGTTTATTGAACTCATTAACAGCGATGCAGCGAGAACTGATTTCTCTACAATGCCAGTTACAAAATTCTGGATCAAGTGTTTGCAGTCATATCCTGTTCTGTCTGAGACTGTGTTGTGCCTTCTTCTTCCATTTCCAACAACATATATTTGTGAAACAGGGTTTTCCAGCTTGTTGGTTATCAAGTCTAAATACAGAAACAGACTTGTTTGGAAGATGATCTTCGTTGTGCTCTTGCAAAGACTGCCCTGAGAATTTCTCATCTGGTGAGAAAGAAGCCATCTCAACCTTCGCACTGACGTTGGCTTTTTACACATACTGTCGCAAAATGTAGCAGTGTAGTTTACTGTTGTTATATTAAGACTGTTACCCATGCTACACCATGCTTCAAGACAAAATTTCATTTATTTGTAATTAGAAATAAATATTTCACAATATATAATTACATATTGTTTTTGTGATTAATCACTATGCTTTAATTCTGTTCAATTTGTAACATTGAAAATACATCCTGCATATCAGATATTTACATTACGATTCATAACAGTAGCAAAATTACAGTTATGAAGTAGCAATAAAAATAATTTTATGGTTGGGGGTCACCACAACATGAGGAACTGCATTAAAGGTCATGGCATTAGGAAGGTTGAGAACCACTGTTTTAGAGGAAGCACATCTCAGTTTTAACAATTACTTCAGATGTGTAGCTCTAGCCTTATTTTCTCATATTCACTGTTCTACACTCTCCAACCATCTGCAAATACTTGTGATTTCACCAAAGTTTTCATGCTTCTGTGTCTTTGTGTACATGGATTTTTCCCCCTGCCTGGAATGCCCTTTCTTCTTTATACATGCAACAAACTTCCTTCAAGTCCTTGCTCAAATATTACCTCTTCAGTGATGCTTTGTATGTGACCTACAGGCATAGTTGAGTACTCTGGTTCACAGAATTCACAAAGCACTTTGGACAAATACTTCAGTTTTTATGTCTGTTGAAATAACCTTCTAGCCCCAAGATAAAGCTACTGCTGCCTGGAGGGCCATGTCAACAAACTGAAACTTAAAAAACTTGCGTCTCTGTAAAAGCTCTGCTTGACCAGAAACATAGTATATCCAGTCGGCCAATCCCCAAATGCCAAGGCAACTCTGGGCCTTCTCATCCCAAACATGGTTGACTATGTGGTCCCTGCCAATCATATTTTTTTTCTATTTTTCTCTTCTTTGTTCTTTATTATTTATTTTATAAAAGTGTCCTGCCTTCTGTCCCATTTTTCAGTTCTCCCAATGGAAGCTGTTCACTTCATGAAGTGTTTAAGTTTGTTTGTACTGCCTACATTGTTTTTTTTTTTAATGATTTTTAACAGCACATAATATTATCAGTCTGTTCATGTCTCTGTCTTCTGCACTGGACTGTGAGCAATTTCAGAGAACGGTCTCTATTTATCATTGTAATCCCATCCCTAGTATGGTGATTGGATAGTCAATAAATGTTTCTTAATTCAATAAATATGTCTGCAAGATAGACAGAACAGGTATTTTCAGCCCATTTCCCAGAAAAATAAACTGAGACCCAGAGAGAAGAAATGCCTTACCCATGGTTATACTATTGATTTGTTCCAGAGGTTGGACTCACAGCCAGAGCCCCTAATTCCTATTTTAAAATCCATTTCACTACAATGTAGGTCTTTACTCTATCTAGGGGTAGCATCTAAAATAGCTACATTCTTTGGAACTAGAGGGGCCCTTCTGGTAATCTGTAAATCCCCCTTGTGTTAGAATGAACTTTTTAACTCAATCTACTTGGA